>CALUEK010000382.1:0-37541 GCA_944039245.1 Nebria salina | reverse complement strand
GTTATAGGCCACCATTAAAAATGTTCAGATATTGATTCAAATTCGTTTCAAATGAGACATATAGCAGTAATATATGCAAATACAAGCGTTAAAATGCCAATACGAGAGGAATATATGAGACATATTGCAGTTAAATACGCAAATACAAGCGTTAAAATGCCAATACCAGAGTAATATATTTCTTAGCGTATTGCACTAAAAAGTTTTAAGACTCCATAAAATATGTTCAGATGTTGATACAAATTCGTTTGAAATGAGACATATTGCATTAATATACGCAAATACAAGCGTTAAAATGCCAATACCAGAGTAATATATTTCCTAGCGTATTGTACCAAAAAGTTATAGGCCACCATTAAAAATGTTCAGATATTGATTCAAATTCGTTTCAAATGAGACATATAGCAGTAATATACGCAAATACAAGCGTTTAAAATGCCAATACGAGAGGAATATATGAGACATATTGCAGTTAAATACGCAAATACAAGCGTTAAAATGCCAATACCAGAGTAATATATTTCTTAGCGTATTGCACTAAAAAGTTATTGGACTCCATAAAATATGTTCAGATGTTGATACAAATTCGTTTGAAATGAGACATATTGCACTAATATAGGCAAATACAAGCGTTAAAATGCCAATACCAGAGTAATATATTTCCTAGCGTATTGCACCAAAAAGTTATAGGACCCCGTAAAATATGTACGGATCATTGATTCAAATTCGTTTCAAATGAGACATATTGCAGTAATATACGCAAATACAAGCGTTAAAATGCCAATACGAGAGGAATATATGAGACATATTGCAGTTAAATACGCAAATACAAGCGTTAAAATGCCAATACCAGAGTAATATATTTCTTAGCGTATTGCGCTAAAAAGTTATTGGACTCCATAAAATATGTTCAGATGTTGATACAAATTCGTTTGAAATGAGACATATTGCACTAATATAGGCAAATACAAGCGTTAAAATGCCAATACCAGAGTAAGATATTTCCTAGCGTATTGCACCAAAAAGTTATAGGACCCCGTAAAATATGTACGGATCATTGATTCAAATTCGTTTCAAATGAGACATATTGCAGTAATATACGCAAATACAAGCGTTAAAATGCCAATACGAGAGGAATATATGAGACATATTGCAGTTATATACGCAAATACAAGCGTTAAAATTCCAATACCAGAGTAATATATTTCTTAGCGTATTGCACTAAAAAGTTATAGGACCCAATAAAATATGTTCAGATATTGATTCAAATTCGTTTTAAATGAGACATATTTCAGTAATATACGCAAATACAAGCGTTAAAATGCCAATACCAGAGTAATATATTTCTCAGCGTCTTGCTCTAAAAAGTTATAGGACTCTATAAAACATGTTCAGATGTTGATACAAATTCGTTTCAAATGAGACATATAGCAGTAATATACGCAAATACAAGCGTTAAAATGCCAATACGAGAAGAATATATGAGACATATTGCAGTTGTATAAGCAAATACAAGCGTTAAAATGCCAATACCAGAGTAATATATTTCCTAGCGTATTGCACCAAAAAGTTATAGGCCACCATTAAAAATGTTCAGATATTGATTCAAATTCGTTTCAAATGAGACATATAGCAGTAATATACGCAAATACAAGCGTTAAAATGCCAATACGAGAGGAATATATGAGACATATTGCAGTTAAATACGCAAATACAAGCGTTAAAATGCCAATACCAGAGTAATATATTTCTTAGCGTATTGCGCTAAAAAGTTATTGGACTCCATAAAATATGTTCAGATGTTGATACAAATTCGTTTGAAATGAGACATATTGCACTAATATAGGCAAATACAAGCGTTAAAATGCCAATACCAGAGTAAGATATTTCCTAGCGTATTGCACCAAAAAGTTATAGGACCCCGTAAAATATGTACGGATCATTGATTCAAATTCGTTTCAAATGAGACATATTGCAGTAATATACGCAAATACAAGCGTTAAAATGCCAATACGAGAGAAATATATGAGACATATTGCAGTTAAATACGCAAATACAAGCGTTAAAATGCCAATACCAGAGTAATATATTTCTTAGCGTATTGCACTAAAAAGTTATAGGACTCCATAAAATATGTTCAGATGTTGATACAAATTCGTTTGAAATGAGACATATTGCAGTAATATACGCAAATACAAGCGTTAATATGCCAATACGAGAGGAATATATGAGACATATTGCAGTAATATACGCAAATACAAGCGTTAATATGCCAATACCAGAGTAATATATTTCTTAGCGTATTGTACTTATAAGTTATAGTTCACCATTAAAAATGTTCATATATTGATTCAAATTCGTTTCAAATGAGACATTTAGCAGTAATATACGCAAATACAAGCGTTAAAATGCCAATACGAGAGGAATATATGAGACATATTGCAGTTATATAAGCAAATACAAGCGTTAAAATGCCAATACCAGAGTAATATATTTCTTAGCGTATTGCACTAAAAAGTTATAGGACTCCATAAAATATGTTCAGATGTTGATACAAATTCGTTTGAAATGAGACAAATTGCACTAATATAGGCAAATACAAGCGTTAAAATGCCAATACCAGAGTAATATATTTCCTAGCGTATTTCACCAAAAAGTTATAGGACCCCGTAAAATATGTACGGATCAATTGATTCAAATTCGTTTCAAATGAGACATATTGCAGTAATATACGCAAATACAAGCGTTAAAATGCCAATACGAGAGGAATATATGAGACATATTGCAGTTAAATACGCAAATACAAGCGTTAAAATGCCAATACCAGAGTAATATATTTCTTAGCGTATTGCGCTAAAAAGTTATAGGACTCCATAAAATATGTTCAGATGTTGATACAAATTCGTTTGAAATGAGACATATTGCACTAATATAGGCAAATACAAGCGTTAAAATGCCAATACCAGAGTAATATATTTCCTAGCGTATTGCACCAAAAAGTTATAGGCCACCATTAAAAATGTTCAGATATTGATTCAAATTCGTTTCAAATGAGACATATAGCAGTAATAAACGCAAATACAAGCGTTAAAATGCCAATACGAGAGGAATATATGAGACATATTGCAGTTAAATACGCAAATACAAGCGTTAAAATGCCAATACCAGAGTAATATATTTCGTTATTGGACTCCATAAAATATGTTCAGATGTTGATACAAATTCGTTTTAAATGAGACATATTTCAGTAATATACGCAAATACAAGCGTTAAAATGCCAATACCAGAGTAATATATTTCTTAGCGTATTGCACTAAAAAGTTATAGGACTCCATAAAATATGTTCAGATGTTGACACAAATTCGTTTCAAATGAGACATATTGCAGTAATATACGCAAATACAAGCGTTAAAATGCCAAACCGAGAGGAATATATGAGACATATTGCAGTTAAATACGCAAATACAAGCGTTAAAATGCCAATACCAGAGTAATATATTTCTTAGCGTATTGCACTAAAAAGTTATAGGACTCCATAAAATATGTTCAGATGTTGATACAAATTCGTTTGAAATGAGACATATTGCAGTAATATACGCAAATACAAGCGTTAATATGCCAATACGAGAGGAATATATGAGACATATTGCAGTAATATACGCAAATACAAGCGTTAATATGCCAATACCAGAGTAATATATTTCTTAGCGTAATGTACTTATAAGTTATAGTTCACCATTAAAAATGTTCAGATATTGATTCAAATTCATTTCAAATGAGACATATAGCAGTAATATGCGCAAATACAAGCGTTAAAAGGACAATACGAGAGGAATATATGAGACATAATGCAGTTAAATACGCAAATACAAGCGTTAAAATGCCAATACCAGAGTAATATATTTCTTAGCGTATTGCGCTAAAAAGTTATTGGACTCCATAAAATATGTTCAGATGTTGATACAAATTCGTTTGAAATGAGACATATTGCACTAATATAGGCAAATACAAGCGTTTAAATGCCAATACCAGAGTAATATATTTCCTAGCGTATTGCACCAAAAAGTTATAGGACCCCGTAAAATATGTACGGATCATTGTTTCAAATTCGTTTCAAATGAGACATATTGCAGTAATATACGCAAATACAAGCGTTAAAATGCCAATACGAGAGTAATATATTTCTTAGCGTATTGCACTAAAAAGTTATAGGACTCCATAAAATATGTTCAGATGTTGATACAAATTCGTTTGAAATGAGACATATTGCATTAATATACGCAAATACAAGCGTTAAAATGCCAATACCAGAGTAATATATTTCCTAGCGTATTGCACCAAAAAGTTATAGGCCACCATTAAAAATGTTCAGATATTGATTCAAATTCGTTTCAAATGAGACATATAGCAGTAATATACGCAAATACAAGCGTTAAAATGCCAATACGAGAGGAATATATGAGACATATTGCAGTTAAATACGCAAATACAAGCGTTAAAATGCCAATACCAGAGTAATATATTTCTTAGCGTATTGCACCAAAAAGTTATAGGACCCCGAAAAATATGTACGGATCATTGATTCAAATTCGTTTCAAATGAGACATATTGCAGTAATATACGCCAATACAAGCGTTAAAATGCCAATACGAGAGGAATATATGAGACATATTGCAGTTATATACGCAAATACAAGCGTTAAAATGCCAATACCAGAGTAATATATTTCGTAGCGTATTGCACTAAAAAGTTATAGGACTCCATAAAATATGTTCAGATGTTCATACAAATTCGTTTGAAATGAGACATATTGCACTAATATAGGCAAATACAAGCGTTAAAATGCCAATACCAGAGTAATATATTTCCTAGCGTATTGCACCAAAAAGTTATAGGACCCCGTAAAATATGTACGGATCATTGATTCAAATTCGTTTCAAATGAGACATATTGCAGTAATATAGGCCAATACAAGCGTTAAAATGCCAATACGAGAGGAATATATGAGACATATTGCAGTTATATACGCAAATACAAGCGTTAAAATGCCAATACCAGAGTAATATATTTCTTAGCGTATTGCACTAAGAAGTTATAGGACCCAATAAAATATGTTCAGATATTGATTCAAATTCGTTTTAAATGAGACATATTTCAGTAATATACGCAAATACAAGCGTTAAAATGCCAATACCAGAGTAATATATTTCTCAGCATCTTGCTCTAAAAAGTTAAAGGACTCTATAAAACATGTTCAGATGTTGATACAAATTCGTTTCAAATGAGACATATAGCAGTAATATACGCAAATACAAGCGTTAAAATGCCAATACGAGAGGAATATATGAGACATATTGCAGTTGTATAAGCAAATACAAGCGTTAAAATGCCAATACCAGAGTAATATATTTCCTAGCGTATTGCACCAAAAAGTTATAGGCCACCATTAAAAATGTTCAGATATTGATTCAAATTCGTTTCAAATGAGACATATAGCTGTAATATACGCAAATACAAGCGTTAAAATGCCAATACGAGAGGAATATATGAGACATATTGCAGTTAAATACGCAAATACAAGCGTTAAAATGCCAATACCAGAGTAATATATTTCTTAGCGTATTGCGCTAAAGAGTTATTGGACTCCATAAAATATGTTCAGATGTTGATACAAATTCGTTTGAAATGAGACATATTGCACTAATATAGGCAAATACAAGCGTTAAAATGCCAATACCAGAGTAATATATTTCCTAGCGTATTGCACCAAAAAGTTATAGGACCCCGTAAAATATGTACGGATCATTGATTCAAATTCGTTTCAAATGAGACATATTGCAGTAATATACGCAAATACAAGCGTTTAAATACCAATACGAGAGGAATATATGAGACATATTGCAGTTAAATACGCAAATACAAGCGTTTAAATGCCAATACCAGAGTAATATATTTCTTAGCGTATTGCACTAAAAAGTTATAGGACTCCATAAAATATGTTCAGATGTTGATACAAATTCGTTTGAAATGAGACATATTGCAGTAATATACGCAGATACAAGCGTTAAAATGCCAATACCAGAGTAATATATTTCCTAGCGTATTGCACCAAAAAGTTATAGGACCCCGTAAAATATGTACGGATCAATTGATTCAAATTCGTTTCAAATGAGACATATTGCAGTAATATACGCAAATACAAGCGTTAATATGCCAATACGAGAGGAATATATGAGACATATTGCAGTAATATACGCAAATACAAGCGTTAAAATGCCAATACCAGAGTAATATATTTCCTAGCGTATTGCACCAAAAAGTTATAGGACCCCGTAAAATATGTACGGATCATTGATTCAAATTCGTTTCAAATGAGACATATTGCAGTAATATACGCAAATACAAGCGTTAAAATGCCAATACGAGAGGAATATATGAGACATATTGCAGTTAAATACGCAAATACAAGCGTTAAAATGCCAATACCAGAGTAATATATTTCTTAGCGTATTGCACTAAAAAGTTATAGGACTCCATAAAATATGTTCAGATGTTGATACAAATTCGTTTGAAATGAGACATATTGCACTAATATAGGCAAATACAAGCGTTAAAATGCCAATACCAGAGTAATATATTTCCTAGCGTATTGCACCAAAAAGATATAGGACCCCGTAAAATATGTACGGATCAATTGATTCAAATTCGTTTCAAATGAGACATATTGCAGTAATATACGCAAATACAAGCGTTAAAATGCCAATACGAGTGGAATATATGAGACATATTGCAGTTAAATACGCAAATACAAGCGTTAAAATGCCAATACCAGAGTAATATATTTCTTAGCGTATTGCACTAAAAAGTTATAGGACTCCATAAAATATGTTCAGATGTTGATACAAATTCGTTTGAAATGAGACATATTGCAGTAATATACGCAAATACAAGCGTTAATATGCCAATACGAGAGGAATATATGAGACATATTGCAGTAATATACGCAAATACAAGCGTTAAAATGCCAAAACCAGAGTAATATATTTCCTAGCGTATTGCACCAAAAAGTTATAGGACCCCGTAAAATATGTACGGATCATTGATTCAAATTCGTTTGAAATGAGACATATTGCAGTAATATACGCAAATACAAGCGTTAAAATACCAATACGAGAGGAATATATGAGACATATTGCAGTTAAATACGCAAATACAAGCGTTTAAATGCCAATACCAGAGTAATATATTTCTTAGCGTATTGCACTAAAAAGTTATAGGACTCCATAAAATATGTTCAGATGTTGATACAAATTCGTTTCAAATGAGACATATAGCAGTAATATACGCAAATACAAGCGTTAAAATGCCAATACGAGAGGAATATATGAGACATATTGCAGTTGTATAAGCAAATACAAGCGTTAAAATGCCAATACCAGAGTAATATATTTCCTAGCGTATTGCACCAAAAAGTTATAGGCCACCATTAAAAATGTTCAGATATTGATTCAAATTCGTTTCAAATGAGACATATAGCAGTAATATACGCAAATACAAGCGTTAAAATGCCAATACGAGAGGAATATATGAGACATATTGCAGTTAAATACGCAAATACAAGCGTTAAAATGCCAATACCAGAGTAATATATTTCTTAGCGTATTGCACTAAAAAGTTATAGGACCCAATAAAATATGTACAGATATTGATTCAAATTCGTTTTAAATGAGACATATTTCAGTAATATACGCAAATACAAGCGTTAAAATGCCAATACCAGAGTAATATATTTCTCAGCGTCTTGCCCTAAAAAGTTATAGGACTCTATAAAACATGTTCAGATGTTGATACAAATTCGTTTCAAATGAGACATATTGCAGTAATATACGCAAATACAAGCGTTAAAATGCCAATACCAGAGTAATATATTTCCTAGCGTATTGCACCAAAAAGTTATAGGACCCCGTAAAATATGTACGGATCAATTGATTCAAATTCGTTTCAAATGAGACATATTGCAGTAATATACGAGAATACAAGCGTTAAAATGCAAATACGAGAGGAATATATGAGACATATTGCAGTTAAATACGCAAATACAAGCGTTAAAATGCCAATACCAGAGTAATATATTTCTTAGCGTATTGCACTAAAAAGTTATAGGACTCCATAAAATATGTTCAGATGTTGATACAAATTCGTTTGAAATGAGACATATTGCAATAATATAGGCAAATACAAGCGTTAAAATGCCAATACCAGAGTAATATATTTCCTAGCGTATTGCACCAAAAAGATATAGGACCCCGTAAAATATGTACGGATCAATTGATTCAAATTCGTTTCAAATGAGACATATTGCAGTAATATACGCAAATACAAGCGTTAAAATGCCAATACGAGTGGAATATATGAGACATATTGCAGTTAAATACGCAAATACAAGCGTTAAAATGCCAATACCAGAGTAATATATTTCTTAGCGTATTGCACTAAAAAGTTATAGGACTCCATAAAATATGTTCAGATGTTGATACAAATTCGTTTGAAATGAGACATATTGCAGTAATATACGCAAATACAAGCGTTAAAATGCCAATACGAGAGGAATATATGAGACATATTGCAGTTAAATACGCAAATACAAGCGTTAAAATGCCAATACCAGAGTAATATATTTCTTAGCGTATTGCACTAAAAAGTTATAGGACTCCATAAAATATGTTCAGATGTTGATACAAATTCGTTTCAAATGAGACATATTGCAGTAATATACGCAAATACAAGCGTTAAAATGCCAATACGAGAGGAATATATGAGACATATTGCAGTTAAATACGCAAATACAAGCGTTAAAATGCCAATACCAGAGTAATATATTTCTTAGCGTATTGCACTAAAAAGTTATAGGACTCCATAAAATATGTTCAGATGTTGATACAAATTCGTTTGAAATGAGACATATTGCAGTAATATACGCAAATACAAGCGTTAATATGCCAATACGAGAGGAATATATGAGACATATTGCAGTAATATACGCAAATACAAGCGTTAATATGCCAATACCAGAGTAATATATTTCTTAGCGTATTGTACTTATAAGTTATAGTTCACCATTAAAAATGTTCAGATATTGATTCAAATTCGTTTCAAATGAGACATTTAGCAGTAATATACGCAAATACAAGCGTTAAAATGCCAAAACGAGAGGAATATATGAGACATATTGCAGTTATATAAGCAAATACAAGCGTTAAAATGCCAATACCAGAGTAATATATTTCTTAGCGTATTGCACTAAAAAGTTATAGGACTCCATAAAATATGTTCAGATGTTGATACAAATTCGTTTGAAATGAGACATATTGCACTAATATAGGCAAATACAAGCGTTAAAATGCCAATACCAGAGTAATATATTTCCTAGCGTATTGCACCAAAAAGTTATAGGACCCTGTAAAATATGTACGGATCATTGATTCAAATTCGTTTCAAATGAGACATATTGCAGTAATATCCGCAAATACAAGCGTTAAAATGCCAATACGAGAGGAATATATGAGACATATTGCAGTTAAATACGCAAATACAAGCGTTAAAATGCCAATACCAGAGTAATATATTTCTTAGCGTATTGCACTAAAAAGTTATAGGACCCAATAAAATATGTTCAGATATTGATTCAAATTCGTTTTAAATGAGACATTTTTCAGTAATATACGCAAATACAAGCGTTAAAATGCCAATACCAGAGTAATATATTTCTCAGCGTCTTGCCCTAAAAAGTTATAGGACTCTATAAAACATGTTCAGATGTTGATACAAATTCGTTTCAAATGAGACATATTGCAGTAATATACGCAAATACAAGCGTTAAAATGCCAATACGAGAGGAATATATGAGACATATTGCAGTTAAATACGCAAATACAAGCGTTAAAATGCCAATACCAGAGTAATATATTTCTTAGCGTATTGCACTAAAAAGTTATAGGACTCCATAAAATATGTTCAGATGTTGATACAAATTCGTTTCAAATGAGACATATTGCAGTAATATACGCAAATACAAGCGTTAAGATGCCAATACGAGAGGAATATATGAGACATACTGCAGTTAAATACGCAAATACAAGCGTTAAAATGCCAATACCAGAGTAATATATTTCTTAGCGTATTGCACTAAAAAGTTATAGGACTCCATAAAATATGTTCAGATGTTGATACAAATTCGTTTGAAATGAGACATATTGCAGTAATATACGCAAATACAAGCGTTAATATGCCAATACGAGAGGAATATATGAGACATATTGCAGTAATATACGCAAATACAAGCGTTAATATGCCAATACCAGAGTAATATATTTCTAAGCGTATTGTACTTATAAGTTATAGTTCACCATTAAAAATGTTCAGATATTGATTCAAATTCGTTTCAAATGAGACATTTAGCAGTAATATACGCAAATACAAGCGTTAAAATGCCAATACGAGAGGAATATATGAGACATATTGCAGTTATATAAGCAAATACAAGCGTTAAAATGGCAATACCAGAGTATTATATTTCTTAGCGTATTGCACTAAAAAGTTATAGGACTCCATAAAATATGTTCAGATGTTGATACAAATTCGTTTGAAATGAGACATATTGCACTAATATAGGCAAATACAAGCGTTAAAATGCCAATACCAGAGTAATATATTTCCTAGCGTATTGCACCAAAAAGTTATAGGACCCCGTAAAATATGTACGGATCAATTGATTCAAATTCGTTTCAAATGAGACATATTGCAGTAATATACGAGAATACAAGCGTTAAAATGCCAATACGAGAGGAATATATGAGACATATTGCAGTTAAATACGCAAATACAAGCGTTAAATTGCCAATACCAGAGTAATATATTTCTTAGCGTATTGCACTAAAAAGTTATAGGACTCCATAAAATATGTTCAGATGTTGATTCAAATTCGTTTGAAATGAGACATATTGCATTAATATACGCAAATACAAGCGTTAAAATGCCAATACCAGAGTAATATATTTCCTAGCGTATTGCACCAAAAAGTTATAGGCCACCATTAAAAATGTTCAGATATTGATTCAAATTCGTTTCAAATGAGACATATAGCAGTAATATACGCAAATACAAGCGTTAAAATGCCAATACGAGAGGAATATATGAGACATATTGCAGTTATATAAACAAATACAAGAGTTAAAATGCCAATACCAGAGTAATATATTTCTTAGCGTATTGCACTAAAAAGTTATAGGACTCCATAAAATATGTTAAGATGTTGATACAAATTCGTTTGAAATGAGACATATTGCAGTTATATACGCAAATACAAGCGTTAAAATGCCAATACCAGAGTAATATATTTCCTAGCGTATTGCACCAAAAAGTTATAGGACCCAATAAAATATGTTCAGATATTGATTCAAATTCGTTTTAAATGAGACATATTTCAGTAATATACGCAAATACAAGCGTTAAAATGCCAATACCAGAGTAATATATTTCTCAGCGTCTTGCCCTAAAAAGTTATAGGACTCTATAAAACATGTTCAGATGTTGATACAAATTCGTTTCAAATGAGACATATTGCAGTAATATACGCAAATACAAGCATTAAAATGCCTATACCAGAGTAATATATTTCTTAGCGTATTGTACTTATAAGTTAGAGTTCACTATTAAAAATGTTCAGATATTGATTCAAATTCGTTTCAAATGAGACATATAGCAGTAATATACGCAAATACAAGTGTTAAAATGCCAATACGAGAGGAATATATGAGACATATTGCAGTTATATAAGCAAATACAAGCGTTTAAATGCCAATACCAGAGTAATATATTTCTTAGCGTATTGCACTAAAAAGTTATAGGACTCCATAAAATATGTTCAGATGTTGATACAAATTCGTTTCAAATGAGACATATTGCAGTAATATACGCAAATACAAGCGTTAAAATGCCAATACGAGAGGAATATAAGAGACATATTGCAGTTAAATACGCAAATACAAGCGATTAAATGCCAATACCAGAGTAATATATTTCTTAGCGTATTGCACTAAAAAGTTATAGGACTCCATAAAATATGTTCAGATGTTGATACAAATTCGTTTGAAATGAGACATATTGCAGTAATATACGCAAATACAAGCGTTAATATGCCAATACGAGAGGAATATATGAGACATATTGCAGTAATATACGCAAACACAAGCGTTAATATGCCAATACCAGAGTAATATATTTCTTAGCGTATTGTACTTATAAGTTATAGTTCACCATTAAAAATGTTCAGATATTGATTCAAATTCGTTTCAAATGAGACATTTAGCAGTAATATACGCAAATGCAAGCGTTAAAATGCCAATACGAGAGGAATATATGAGACATATTGCAGTTATATAAGCAAAAACAAGCGTTAAAATGCCAATACCAGAGTAATATATTTCTTAGCGTATTGCACTAAAAAGTTATAGGACTCCATAAAATATGTTCAGATGTTGATACAAATTCGTTTGAAATGAGACATATTGCACTAATATAGGCAAATACAAGCGTTAAAATGCCAATACCAGAGTAATATATTTCCTAGCGTATTGCACCAAAAAGTTATAGGACCCCGTAAAATATGTACGGATCATTGATTCAAATACGTTTCAAATGAGACATATTTGAATCAATGATCCGTACATATTTTACGGGGTCCTATAACTTTTTGGTGCAATACGCTAGGAAATATATTACTCTGGTATTGGCATTTTAACGCTTGTATTTGCGTATTTAACTGCAATATGTCTCATATATTCCTCTCGTATTGGCATTTTAACGCTTGTATTCTCGTATATTACTGCAATATGTCTCATTTGAAACGAATTTGAATCAATTGATCCGTACATATTTTACGGGGTCCTATAACTTTTTGGTGCAATACGCTAGGAAATATATTACTCTGGTATTGGCATTTTAACGCTTGTATTTGCCTATATTAGTGCAATATGTCTCATTTCAAACGAATTTGTATCAACATCTGAACATATTTTATGGAGTCCTATAACTTTTTAGTGCAATACGCTAAGAAATATAATACTCTGGTATTGCCATTTTAACGCTTGTATTTGCTTATATAACTGCAATATGTCTCATATATTCCTCTCGTATTGGCATTTTAACGCTTGTATTTGCGTATATTACTGCTAAATGTCTCATTTGAAACGAATTTGAATCAATATCTGAACATTTTTAATGGTGAACTATAACTTATAAGTACAATACGCTTAGAAATATATTACTCTGGTATTGGCATATTAACGCTTGTATTTGCGTATTTAACTGCAATATGTCTCATATATTCCTCTCGTATTGGCATTTTAACGCTTGTATTTGCGTATATTACTGCAATATGTCTCATTTGAAACGAATTTGTATCAACATCTGAACATGTTTTATAGAGTCCTATAACTTTTTAGGGCAAGACGCTGAGAAATATATTACTCTGGTATTGGCATTTTAACGCTTGTATTTGCGTATATTACTGAAAAATGTCTCATTTAAAACGAATTTGAATCAATATCTGAACATATTTTATTGGGTCCTATAACTTTTTAGTGCAATACGCTAAGAAATATATTACTCTGGTATTGGCATTTTAACGCTTGTATTTGCGTATTTAACTGCAATATGTCTCATATATTCCTCTCGTATTGGCATTTTAACGCTTGTATTTGCGGATATTACTGCAATATGTCTCATTTGAAACGAATTTGAATCAATGATCCGTACATATTTTACAGGGTCCTATAACTTTTTGGTGCAATACGCTAGGAAATATATTACTCTGGTATTGGCATTTTAACGCTTGTATTTGCCTATATTAGTGCAATATGTCTCATTTCAAACGAATTTGTATCAACATCTGAACATATTTTATGGAGTCCTATAACTTTTTAGTGCAATACGCTAAGAAATATATTACTCTGGTATTGGCATTTTAACGCTTGTATTTGCTTATATAACTGCAATATGTCTCATATATTCCTCTCGTTTTGGCATTTTAACGCTTGTATTTGCGTATATTACTGCTAAATGTCTCATTTGAAACGAATTTGAATCAATATCTGAACATTTTTAATGGTGAACTATAACTTATAAGTACAATACGCTAAGAAATATATTACTCTGGTATTGGCATTTTAACGCTTGTATTTGCGTATATTACTGCAATATGTCTCATATATTCCTCTCGTATTGGCATATTAACGCTTGTATTTGCCTATATTAGTGCAATATGTCTCATTTCAAACGAATTTGTATCAACATCTGAACATATTTTATGGAGTCCTATAACTTTTTAGTGCAATACGCTAAGAAATATATTACTCTGGTATTGGCATTTTAACGCTTGTATTTGCGTATTTAACTGCAATATGTCTCATATATTCCTCTCGTATTGGCATTTTAACGCTTGTATTTGCGTATATTACTGCAATATGTCTCATTTGAAACGAATTTGTATCAACATCTGAACATATTTTATGGAGTCCTATAACTTTTTAGTGCAATACGCTAAGAAATATATTACTCTGGTATTGGCATTTTAACGCTTGTATTTGCGTATTTAACTGCAATATGTCTCATATATTCCTCTCGTATTGGCATTTTAACGCTTGTATTTGCGTATATTACTGCAATATGTCTCATTTCAAACGAATTTGTATCAACATCTGAACATATTTTATGGAGTCCTATAACTTTTTAGTGCAATACGCTAAGAAATATATTACTCTGGTATTGGCATTTTAACGCTTGTATTTGCGTATTTAACTGCAATATGTCTCATATATTCCACTCGTATTGGCATTTTAACGCTTGTATTTGCGTATATTACTGCAATATGTCTCATTTGAAACGAATTTGAATCAATTGATCCGTACATATTTTACGGGGTCCTATATCTTTTTGGTGCAATACGCTAGGAAATATATTACTCTGGTATTGGCATTTTAACGCTTGTATTTGCCTATATTATTGCAATATGTCTCATTTCAAACGAATTTGTATCAACATCTGAACATATTTTATGGAGTCCTATAACTTTTTAGTGCAATACGCTAAGAAATATATTACTCTGGTATTGGCAATTTAACGCTTGTATTTGCGTATTTAACTGCAATATGTCTCATATATTCCTCTCGTATTTGCATTTTAACGCTTGTATTCTCGTATATTACTGCAATATGTCTCATTTGAAACGAATTTGAATCAATTGATCCGTACATATTTTACGGGGTCCTATAACTTTTTGGTGCAATACGCTAGGAAATATATTACTCTGGTATTGGCATTTTAACGCTTGTATTTGCGTATATTAGTGCAATATGTTTCATTTCAAATGAATTTGTATGAACATCTGAACATATTTTATGGAGTCCTATAACTTTTTAGTGCAATACGCTACGAAAAATATTACTCTAGTATTGTCCTTTTGACGCTTGTATTTGCGCATATTACTGCAATATGTCTCATTTGAAACGAATTTGAATCAATTTCTGAACATATTTAATGGTGGCCTATAACTTTTTAGTCCAATACGCTAAGTTATATATTACTCAGGTATTGGCATTTTAACGCTTGTATTTGCGTATATTACTGCAATATGTCTCATTTGAAACGAATTTGTATCAACATCTGAACATGTTTTATAGAGTCCTATAACTTTTTAGGGCAAGACGCTGAGAAATATATTACTCTGGTATTGGCATTTTAACGCTTGTATTTGCGTATATTACTGAAATATGTCTCATTTAAAACGAATTTGAATCAATATCTGTACATATTTTATTGGGTCCTATAACTTTTTAGTGCAATACGCTAAGAAATATATTACTCTGGTATTGGCATTTTAACGCTTGTATTTGCGTATTTAACTGCAATATGTCTCATATATTCCTCTCGTATTGGCATTTTAACGCTTGTATTTGCGTATATTACTGCTATATGTCTCATTTGAAACGAATTTGAATCAATATCTGAACATTTTTAATGGTGGCCTATAACTTTTTGGTGCAATACGCTAGGAAATATATTACTCTGGTATTGGCATTTTAACGCTTGTATTTGCTTATACAACTGCAATATGTCTCATATATTCCTCTCGTATTGGCATTTTAACGCTTGTATTTGCGTATATTACTGCTATATGTCTCATTTGAAACGAATTTGTATCAACATCTGAACATATTTTATGGAGTCCTATAACTTTTTAGTGCAATACGCTAAGAAATATATTACTCTGGTATTGGCATTTAAACGCTTGTATTTGCGTATTTAACTGCAATATGTCTCATATATTCCTCTCGTATTGGTATTTTAACGCTTGTATTTGCGTATATTACTGCAATATGTCTCATTTCAAACGAATTTGAATCAATGATCCGTACATATTTTACGGGGTCCTATAACTTTTTGGTGCAATACGCTAGGAAATATATTACTCTGGTTTTGGCATTTTAACGCTTGTATTTGCGTATATTACTGCAATATGTCTCATATATTCCTCTCGTATTGGCATATTAACGCTTGTATTTGCGTATATTACTGCAATATGTCTCATTTCAAACGAATTTGTATCAACATCTGAACATATTTTATGGAGTCCTATAACTTTTTAGTGCAATACGCTAAGAAATATATTACTCTGGTATTGGCATTTTAACGCTTGTATTTGCGTATTTAACTGCAATATGTCTCATATATTCCACTCGTATTGGCATTTTAACGCTTGTATTTGCGTATATTACTGAAATATGTCTCATTTGAAACGAATTTGAATCAATTGATCCGTACATATTTTACGGGGTCCTATATCTTTTTGGTGCAATACGCTAGGAAATATATTACTCTGGTATTGGCATTTTAACGCTTGTATTTGCCTATATTAGTGCAATATGTCTCATTTCAAACGAATTTGTATCAACATCTGAACATATTTTATGGAGTCCTATAACTTTTTAGTGCAATACGCTAAGAAATATATTACTCTGGTATTGGCATTTTAACGCTTGTATTTGCGTATTTAACTGCAATATGTCTCATATATTCCTCTCGTATTGGCATTTTAACGCTTGTATTTGCGTATATTACTGCAATATGTCTCATTTGAAACGAATTTGAATCAATGATCCGTACATATTTTACGGGGTCCTATAACTTTTTGGTGCAATACGCTAGGAAATATATTACTCTGGTATTGGCATTTTAACGCTTGTATTTGCGTATATTACTGCAATATGTCTCATATATTCCTCTCGTATTGGCATATTAACGCTTGTATTTGCGTATATTACTGCAATATGTCTCATTTGAAACGAATTTGAATCAATTGATCCGTACATATTTTACGGGGTCCTATAACTTTTTGGTGCAATACGCTAGGAAATATATTACTCTGGTATTGGCATTTTAACGCTTGTATCTGCGTATATTACTGCAATATGTCTCATTTCAAACGAATTTGTATCAACATCTGAACATATTTTATGGAGTCCTATAACTTTTTAGTGCAATACGCTAAGAAATATATTACTCTGGTATTGGCATTTAAACGCTTGTATTTGCGTATTTAACTGCAATATGTCTCATATATTCCTCTCGTATTGGTATTTAAACGCTTGTATTTGCGTATATTACTGCAATATGTCTCATTTGAAACGAATTTGAATCAATGATCCGTACATATTTTACGGGGTCCTATAACTTTTTGGTGCAATACGCTAGGAAATATATTACTCTGGTATTGGCATTTTAACGCTTGTATTTGCCTATATTAGTGCAATATGTCTCATTTCAAACGAATTTGTATCAACATCTGAACATATTTTATGGAGTCCAATAACTCTTTAGCGCAATACGCTAAGAAATATATTACTCTGGTATTGGCATTTTAACGCTTGTATTTGCGTATTTAACTGCAATATGTCTCATATATTCCTCTCGTATTGGCATTTTAACGCTTGTATTTGCGTATATTACAGCTATATGTCTCATTTGAAACGAATTTGAATCAATATCTGAACATTTTTAATGGTGGCCTATAACTTTTTGGTGCAATACGCTAGGAAATATATTACTCTGGTATTGGCATTTTAACGCTTGTATTTGCTTATACAACTGCAATATGTCTCATATATTCCTCTCGTATTGGCATTTTAACGCTTGTATTTGCGTATATTACTGCTATATGTCTCATTTGAAACGAATTTGTATCAACATCTGAACATGTTTTATAGAGTCCTTTAACTTTTTAGAGCAAGATGCTGAGAAATATATTACTCTGGTATTGGCATTTTAACGCTTGTATTTGCGTATATTACTGAAATATGTCTCATTTAAAACGAATTTGAATCAATATCTGAACATATTTTATTGGGTCCTATAACTTCTTAGTGCAATACGCTAAGAAATATATTACTCTGGTATTGGCATTTTAACGCTTGTATTTGCGTATATAACTGCAATATGTCTCATATATTCCTCTCGTATTGGCATTTTAACGCTTGTATTGGCCTATATTACTGCAATATGTCTCATTTGAAACGAATTTGAATCAATGATCCGTACATATTTTACGGGGTCCTATAACTTTTTGGTGCAATACGCTAGGAAATATATTACTCTGGTATTGGCATTTTAACGCTTGTATTTGCCTATATTAGTGCAATATGTCTCATTTCAAACGAATTTGTATGAACATCTGAACATATTTTATGGAGTCCTATAACTTTTTAGTGCAATACGCTACGAAATATATTACTCTGGTATTGGCATTTTAACGCTTGTATTTGCGTATATAACTGCAATATGTCTCATATATTCCTCTCGTATTGGCATTTTAACGCTTGTATTTGCGTATATTACTGCAATATGTCTCATTTGAAACGAATTTGAATCAATGATCCGTACATATTTTACGGGGTCCTATAACTTTTTGGTGCAATACGCTAAGAAATATATTACTCTGGTATTGGCATTTTAACGCTTGTATTTGCGTATTTAACTGCAATATGTCTCATATATTCCTCTCGTATTGGCATTTTAACGCTTGTATTTGCGTATATTACTGCTATATGTCTCATTTGAAACGAATTTGAATCAATATCTGAACATTTTTAATGGTGGCCTATAACTTTTTGGTGCAATACGCTAGGAAATATATTACTCTGGTATTGGCATTTTAACGCTTGTATTTGCGTATATTAATGCAATATGTCTCATTTCAAACGAATTTGTATCAACATCTGAACATATTTTATGGAGTCCTATAACTTTTTAGTGCAATACGCTAAGAAATATATTACTCTCGTATTGGCATTTTAACGCTTGTATTTGCGTATATTACTGCAATATGTCTCATTTGAAACGAATTTGAAACAATGATCCGTACATATTTTACGGGGTCCTATAACTTTTTGGTGCAATACGCTAGGAAATATATTACTCTGGTATTGGCATTTAAACGCTTGTATTTGCCTATATTAGTGCAATATGTCTCATTTCAAACGAATTTGTATCAACATCTGAACATATTTTATGGAGTCCAATAACTTTTTAGCGCAATACGCTAAGAAATATATTACTCTGGTATTGGCATTTTAACGCTTGTATTTGCGTATTTAACTGCATTATGTCTCATATATTCCTCTCGTATTGTCCTTTTAACGCTTGTATTTGCGCATATTACTGCTATATGTCTCATTTGAAATGAATTTGAATCAATATCTGAACATTTTTAATGGTGAACTATAACTTATAAGTACATTACGCTAAGAAATATATTACTCTGGTATTGGCATATTAACGCTTGTATTTGCGTATATTACTGCAATATGTCTCATATATTCCTCTCGTATTGGCATATTAACGCTTGTATTTGCGTATATTACTGCAATATGTCTCATTTCAAACGAATTTGTATCAACATCTGAACATATTTTATGGAGTCCTATAACTTTTTAGTGCAATACGCTAAGAAATATATTACTCTGGTATTGGCATTTTAACGCTTGTATTTGCGTATTTAACTGCAATATGTCTCATATATTCCTCTCGGATTGGCATTTTAACGCTTGTATTTGCGTATATTACTGCAATATGTCTCATTTGAAACGAATTTGTGTCAACATCTGAACATATTTTATGGAGTCCTATAACTTTTTAGTGCAATACGCTAAGAAATATATTACTCTGGTATTGGCATTTTAACGCTTGTATTTGCGTATATTACTGAAATATGTCTCATTTAAAACGAATTTGTATCAACATCTGAACATATTTTATGGAGTCCAATAACGAAATATATTACTCTGGTATTGGCATTTTAACGCTTGTATTTGCGTATTTAACTGCAATATGTCTCATATATTCCTCTCGTATTGGCATTTTAACGCTTGTATTTGCGTTTATTACTGCTATATGTCTCATTTGAAACGAATTTGAATCAATATCTGAACATTTTTAATGGTGGCCTATAACTTTTTGGTGCAATACGCTAGGAAATATATTACTCTGGTATTGGCATTTTAACGCTTGTATTTGCCTATATTAGTGCAATATGTCTCATTTCAAACGAATTTGTATCAACATCTGAACATATTTTATGGAGTCCTATAACTTTTTAGTGCAATACGCTAAGAAATATATTACTCTGGTATTGGCATTTTAACGCTTGTATTTGCGTATTTAACTGCAATATGTCTCATATATTCCTCTCGTATTGGCATTTTAACGCTTGTATTTGCGTATATTACTGCAATATGTCTCATTTGAAACGAATTTGAATCAATGATCCGTACATATTTTACGGGGTCCTATAACTTTTTGGTGCAATACGCTAGGAAATATATTACTCTGGTATTGGCATTTTAACGCTTGTATTTGCGTATATTACTGCAATATGTCTCATATATTCCTCTCGTATTGGCATATTAACGCTTGTATTTGCGTATATTACTGCAATATGTCTCATTTGAAACGAATTTGAATCAATTGATCCGTACATATTTTACGGGGTCCTATAACTTTTTGGTGCAATACGCTAGGAAATATATTACTCTGGTATTGGCATTTTAACGCTTGTATCTGCGTATATTACTGCAATATGTCTCATTTCAAACGAATTTGTATCAACATCTGAACATATTTTATGGAGTCCTATAACTTTTTAGTGCAATACGCTAAGAAATATATTACTCTGGTATTGGCATTTAAACGCTTGTATTTGCGTATTTAACTGCAATATGTCTCATATATTCCTCTCGTATTGGTATTTAAACGCTTGTATTTGCGTATATTACTGCAATATGTCTCATTTGAAACGAATTTGAATCAATGATCCGTACATATTTTACGGGGTCCTATAACTTTTTGGTGCAATACGCTAGGAAATATATTACTCTGGTATTGGCATTTTAACGCTTGTATTTGCCTATATTAGTGCAATATGTCTCATTTCAAACGAATTTGTATCAACATCTGAACATATTTTATGGAGTCCAATAACTTTTTAGCGCAATACGCTAAGAAATATATTACTCTGGTATTGGCATTTTAACGCTTGTATTTGCGTATTTAACTGCAATATGTCTCATATATTCCTCTCGTATTGGCATTTTAACGCTTGTATTTGCGTATATTACAGCTATATGTCTCATTTGAAACGAATTTGAATCAATATCTGAACATTTTTAATGGTGGCCTATAACTTTTTGGTGCAATACGCTAGGAAATATATTACTCTGGTATTGGCATTTTAACGCTTGTATTTGCTTATACAACTGCAATATGTCTCATATATTCCTCTCGTATTGGCATATTAACGCTTGTATTTGCGTATATTACTGCTATATGTCTCATTTGAAACGAATTTGTATCAACATCTGAACATGTTTTATAGAGTCCTATAACTTTTTAGAGCAAGATGCTGAGAAATATATTACTCTGGTATTGGCATTTTAACGCTTGTATTTGCGTATATTACTGAAATATGTCTCATTTAAAACGAATTTGAATCAATATCTGAACATATTTTATTGGGTCCTATAACTTCTTAGTGCAATACGCTAAGAAATATATTACTCTGGTATTGGCATTTTAACGCTTGTATTTGCGTATATAACTGCAATATGTCTCATATATTCCTCTCGTATTGGCATTTTAACGCTTGTATTGGCCTATATTACTGCAATATGTCTCATTTGAAACGAATTTGAATCAATGATCCGTACATATTTTACGGGGTCCTATAACTTTTTGGTGCAATACGCTAGGAAATATATTACTCTGGTATTGGCATTTTAACGCTTGTATTTGCCTATATTAGTGCAATATGTCTCATTTCAAACGAATTTGTATGAACATCTGAACATATTTTATGGAGTCCTATAACTTTTTAGTGCAATACGCTACGAAATATATTACTCTGGTATTGGCATTTTAACGCTTGTATTTGCGTATATAACTGCAATATGTCTCATATATTCCTCTCGTATTGGCATTTTAACGCTTGTATTGGCGTATATTACTGCAATATGTCTCATTTGAAACGAATTTGAATCAATGATCCGTACATATTTTACGGGGTCCTATAACTTTTTGGTGCAATACGCTAAGAAATATATTACTCTGGTATTGGCATTTTAACGCTTGTATTTGCGTATTTAACTGCAATATGTCTCATATATTCCTCTCGTATTGGCATTTTAACGCTTGTATTTGCGTATATTACTGCTATATGTCTCATTTGAAACGAATTTGAATCAATATCTGAACATTTTTAATGGTGGCCTATAACTTTTTGGTGCAATACGCTAGGAAATATATTACTCTGGTATTGGCATTTTAACGCTTGTATTTGCGTATATTAATGCAATATGTCTCATTTCAAACGAATTTGTATCAACATCTGAACATATTTTATGGAGTCCTATAACTTTTTAGTGCAATACGCTAAGAAATATATTACTCTCGTATTGGCATTTTAACGCTTGTATTTGCGTATATTACTGCAATATGTCTCATTTGAAACGAATTTGAATCAATGATCCGTACATATTTTACGGGGTCCTATAACTTTTTGGTGCAATACGCTAGGAAATATATTACTCTGGTATTGGCATTTAAACGCTTGTATTTGCCTATATTAGTGCAATATGTCTCATTTCAAACGAATTTGTATCAACATCTGAACATATTTTATGGAGTCCAATAACTTTTTAGCGCAATACGCTAAGAAATATATTACTCTGGTATTGGCATTTTAACGCTTGTATTTGCGTATTTAACTGCATTATGTCTCATATATTCCTCTCGTATTGTCCTTTTAACGCTTGTATTTGCGCATATTACTGCTATATGTCTCATTTGAAATGAATTTGAATCAATATCTGAACATTTTTAATGGTGAACTATAACTTATAAGTACATTACGCTAAGAAATATATTACTCTGGTATTGGCATATTAACGCTTGTATTTGCGTATATTACTGCAATATGTCTCATATATTCCTCTCGTATTGGCATATTAACGCTTGTATTTGCGTATATTACTGCAATATGTCTCATTTCAAACGAATTTGTATCAACATCTGAACATATTTTATGGAGTCCTATAACTTTTTAGTGCAATACGCTAAGAAATATATTACTCTGGTATTGGCATTTTAACGCTTGTATTTGCGTATTTAACTGCAATATGTCTCATATATTCCTCTCGGATTGGCATTTTAACGCTTGTATTTGCGTATATTACTGCAATATGTCTCATTTGAAACGAATTTGTATCAACAACTGAACATATTTTATGGAGTCCTATAACTTTTTAGTGCAATACGCTAAGAAATATATTACTCTGGTATTGGCATTTTAACGCTTGTATTTGCGTATATTACTGAAATATGTCTCATTTAAAACGAATTTGTATCAACATCTGAACATATTTTATGGAGTCCAATAACGAAATATATTACTCTGGTATTGGCATTTTAACGCTTGTATTTGCGTATTTAACTGCAATATGTCTCATATATTCCTCTCGTATTGGCATTTTAACGCTTGTATTTGCGTTTATTACTGCTATATGTCTCATTTGAAACGAATTTGAATCAATATCTGAACATTTTTAATGGTGGCCTATAACTTTTTGGTGCAATACGCTAGGAAATATATTACTCTGGTATTGGCATTTTAACGCTTGTATTTGCCTATATTAGTGCAATATGTCTCATTTCAAACGAATTTGTATCAACATCTGAACATATTTTATGGAGTCCTATAACTTTTTAGTGCAATACGCTAAGAAATATATTACTCTGGTATTGGCATTTTAACGCTTGTATTTGCGTATTTAACTGCAATATGTCTCATATATTTCTCTCGTATTGGCATTTTAACGCTTGTATTTGCGTATATTACTGCAATATGTCTCATTTGAAACGAATTTGAATCAATTGATCCGTACATATTTTACGGGGTCCTATAACTTTTTGGTGCAATACGCTAGGAAATATATTACTCTGGTATTGGCATTTTAACGCTTGTATTTGCGTATATTAGTGCAATATGTCTCATTTCAAATGAATTTGTATGAACATCTGAACATATTTTATGGAGTCCTATAACGTTTTAGTGCAATACGCTACGAAATATATTACTCTAGTATTGTCCTTTTAACGCTTGTATTTGCGCATATTACTGCAATATGTCTCATTTGAAACGAATTTGAATCAATTTCTGAACATATTTAATGGTGGCCTATATCTTTTTAGTACAATACGCTAAGTTATATATTACTCAGGTATTGGCATTTTAACGCTTGTATTTGCGTATATTACTGCAATATGTCTCATTTGAAACGAATTTGTATCAACATCTGAACATGTTTTATAGAGTCCTATAACTTTTTAGGGCAAGACGCTGAGAAATATATTACTCTGGTATTGGCATTTTAATGCTTGTATTTGCGTATATTACTGAAATATGTCTCATTTAAAACGAATTTGAATCAATATCTGAACATATTTTATTGGGTCCTATAACTTATTAGTGCAATACGCTAAGAAATATATTACTCTGGTATTGGCATTTTAACGCTTGTATTTGCGTATATAACTGCAATATGTCTCATATATTCCTCTCGTATTGGCATTTTAACGCTTGTATTTGCGTATATTACTGCAATATGTCTCATTTGAAACGAATTTGAATCAATTGATCCGTACATATTTTACGGGGTCCTATAACTTTTTGGTGCAATACGCTAGGAAATATATTACTCTGGTATTGGCATTTTAACGCTTGTATTTGAGTATATTACTGCAATATGTCTCATTTCAAACGAATTTGTATCAACATCTGAACATATTTTATGGAGTCCTATAACTTTTTAGTGCAATACGCTAAGAAATATATTACTCTGGTATTGGCATTTTAACGCTTGTATTTGCGTATTTAACTGCATTATGTCTCATATATTCCTCTCGTATTGTCCTTTTAACGCTTGTATTTGTGCATATTACTGCAATATGTCTCATTTGAAACGAATTTGAATCAATTTCTGAACATATTTAATGGTGGCCTATAACTTTTTAGTACAATACGCTAAGTTATATATTACTCAGGTATTGGCATTTTAACGCTTGTATTTGCGTATATTACTGCAATATGTCTCATTTGAAACGAATTTGTATCAACATCTGAACATGTTTTAAAGAGTCCTATAACTTTTTAGGGCAAGACGCTGAGAAATATATTACTCTGGTATTGGCATTTTAACGCTTGTATTTGCGTATATTACTGAAATATGTCTCATTTAAAACGAATTTGAATCAATATCTGAACATATTTTATTGGGTCCTATAACTTTTTAGTGCAATACGCTAAGAAATATATTACTCTGGTATTGGCATTTTAACGCTTGTATTTGCGTATATAACTGCAATATGTCTCATATATTCCTCTCGTATTGGCATTTTAACGCTTGTATTTGCGTATATTACTGCAATATGTCTCATTTGAAACGAATTTGAATCAATTGATCCGTACATATTTTACGGGGTCCTATAAGTTTTTGGTGCAATACGCTAGGAAATATATTACTCTGGTATTGGAATTTTAACGCTTGTATTTGCCTATATTAGTGCAATATGTCTCATTTCAAACGAATTTGTATCAACATCTGAACATATTTTATGGAGTCCTATAACTTTTTAGTGCAATACGCTAAGAAATATATTACTCTGGTATTGGCATTTTAACGCTTGTATTGGCGTATATAACTGCAATATGTCTCATATATTCCTCTCGTATTGGCATATTAACGCTTGTATTTGCGTATATTACTGCAATATGTCTCATTTGAAACGAATTTGAATCAATTGATCCGTACATATTTTTCGGGGTCCTATAACTTTTTGGTGCAATACGCTAGGAAATATATTACTCTGGTATTGGCATTTTAACGCTTGTATTGGCGTATATTACTGCAATATGTCTCATTTGAAACGAATTTGTATCA
This sequence comes from Nebria salina, assembly GCA_944039245.1. Taxonomy (NCBI): domain Eukaryota; kingdom Metazoa; phylum Arthropoda; class Insecta; order Coleoptera; family Carabidae; genus Nebria; species Nebria salina. The sequence goes on along the minus strand of CALUEK010000382.1, from coordinate 10,941 downwards.
ACATCTGAACATGTTTTATAGAGTCCTATAACTTTTTAGGGCAAGACGCTGAGAAATATATTATCTGGTATTGGCATTTTAACGCTTGTATTTGCGTATATTACTGAAATATGTCTCATTTAAAACGAATTTGAATCAATATCTGAACATATTTTATTGGGTCCTATAACTTTTTAGTGCAATACGCTAAGAAATATATTACTCTGGTATTGGCATTTTAACGCTTGTATTTGCGTATATAACTGCAATATGTCTCATATATTCCTCTCGTATTGGCATTTTAACGCTTGTATTTGCGTATATTACTGCAATATGTGTCATTTGAAACGAATTTGAATCAATTGATCCGTACATATTTTACGGGGTCCTATAACTTTTTGGTGCAATACGCTAGGAAATATATTACTCTGGTATTGGCATTTTAACGCTTGTATTTGCGTATATTACTGCAATATGTCTCATTTCAAACGAATTTGTATCAACATCTGAACATATTATATGGAGTCCTATAACTTTTTAGTGCAATACGCTAAGAAATATATTACTCTGGTATTGGCATTTTAACGCTTGTATTTGCGTATTTAACTGCAATATGTCTCATATATTCCTCTCGTATTGGCATTTTAACGCTTGTATTTGCGTATATTACTGCAATATGTCTCATTTGAAACGAATTTGAATCAATTGATCCGTACATATTTTACGGGGTCCTATAACTTTTTGGTGCAATACGCTAGGAAATATATTACTCTGGTATTGGCATTTTAACGCTTGTATTTGCGTATTTAACTGCAATATGTCTCATATATTCCTCTCGTATTGTCCTTTTAACGCTTGTATTTGCGCATATTACTGCAATATGTCTCATTTGAAACGAATTTGAATCAATTTCTGAACATATTTAATGGTGGCCTATAACTTTTTAGTACAATACGCTAAGTTATATATTACTAAGGTATTGGCATTTTAACGCTTGTATTTGCGTATATTACTGCAATATGTCTCATTTGAAACGAATTTGTATCAACATCTGAACATGTTTTATAGAGTCCTATAACTTTTTAGGGCAAGACGCTGAGAAATATATTACTCTGGTATTGGCATTTTAACGCTTGTATTTGCGTATATTACTGAAATATGTCTCATTTAAAACGAATTTGAATCAATATCTGAACATATTTTATTGGGTCCTATAACTTTTTAGTGCAATACGCTAAGAAATATATTACTCTGGTATTGGCATTTTAACGCTTGTATTTGCGTATATAACTGCAATATGTCTCATAAATTCCTCTCGTATTGGCATTTTAACGCTTGTATTTGCGTATATTACTGCAATATGTCTCATTTGAAACGAATTTGAATCAATTGATCCGTACATATTTTACGGGGTCCTATAACTTTTTGGTGCAATACGCTAGGAAATATATTACTCTGGTATTGGCATTTTAACGCTTGTATTTGAGTATATTACTGCAATATGTCTCATTTCAAACGAATTTGTATCAACATCTGAACATATTTTATGGAGTCCTATAACTTTTTAGTGCAATACGCTAAGAAATATATTACTCTGGTATTGGCATTTTAACGCTTGTATTTGCGTATTTAACTGCAATATGTCTCATATATTCCTCTCGTATTGGCATTTTAACGCTTGTACTTGCGTATATTACTGCAATATGTCTCATTTGAAACGAATTTGAATCAATTGATCCGTACATATTTTACGGGGTCCTATAACTTTTTGGTGCAATACGCTAGGAAATATATTACTCTGGTATTGGCATTTTAACGCTTGTATTTGCCTATATTAGTGCAATATGTCTCATTTCAAACGAATTTGTATCAACATCTGAACATATTTTATGGAGTCCTATAACTTTTTAGTGCAATACGCTAAGAAATATATTACTCTGGTATTGGCATTTTAACGCTTGTATTTGCGTATTTAACTGCAATATGTCTCATATATTCCTCTCGTATTGGCATTTTAACGCTTGTATTTGCGTATATTACTGCAATATGTCTCATTTGAAACGAATTTGAATCAATTGATCCGTACATATTTTACGGGGTCCTATAACTTTTTGGTGCAATACGCTAGGAAATATATTACTCTGGTATTGGCATTTTAACGCTTGTATTTGCCTATATTAGTGCAATATGTCTCATTTCAAACGAATTTGTATCAACATCTGAACATATTTTATGGAGTCCTATAACTTTTTAGTGCAATACGCTAAGAAATATATTACTCTGGTATTGGCATTTTATCGCTTGTATTGGCGTATATAACTGCAATATGTCTCATATATTCCTCTCGTATTGGCATATTAACGCTTGTATTTGCGTATATTACTGCAATATGTGTCATTTGAAACGAATTTGTATCAATTGATCCGTACATATTTTACGGGGTCCTATAACTTTTTGGTGCAATACGCTAGGAAATATATTACTCTGGTATTGGCATTTTAACGCTTGTATTTGCGTATATTAATGCAATATGTCTCATTTCAAACGAATTTGTATCAACATCTGAACATATTTTATGGAGTCCTATAACTTTTGAGTGCAATACGCTAAGAAATACATTACTCTGGTATTGGCAATTTAACGCTTGTATTTGCGTATTTAACTGCAATATGTCTCATATATTCCTCTCGTATTGGCATTTTAACGCTTGTATTCTCGTCTATTACTGCAATATGTCTCATATGAAACGAATTTGAATCAATTGATCCGTACATATTTTACGGGGTCCTATAACTTTTTGGTGCAATACGCTAGGAAATATATTACTCTGGTATTGGCATTTTAACGCTTGTATTTGCGTATATTAGTGCAATATGTCTCATTTCAAATGAATTTGTATGAACATCTGAACATATTTTATGGAGTCCTATAACTTTTTAGTGCAATACGCTAAGAAATATATTAGTTTAGTTAGTTTAGTTAGTTTAGTTAGTTTAGTTAGTTTAGTTAGTTTAGTTAGTTTAGTTAGTTTAGTTAGTTTAGTTAGTTTAGTTAGTTTAGTTAGTTTAGTTAGTTTAGTTAGTTTAGTTAGTTTAGTTAGTTTAGTTAGTTTAGTTAGTTTAGTTAGTTTAGTTAGTTTAGTTAGTTTAGTTAGTTTAGTTAGTTTAGTTAGTTTAGTTAGTTTAGTTAGTTTAGTTAGTTTAGTTAGTTTAGTTAGTTTAGTTAGTTTAGTTAGTTTAGTTAGTTTAGTTAGTTTAGTTAGTTTAGTTAGTTTAGTTAGTTTAGTTAGTTTAGTTAGTTTAGTTAGTTTAGTTAGTTTAGTTAGTTTAGTTAGTTTAGTTAGTTTAGTTAGTTTAGTTAGTTTAGTTAGTTTAGTTAGTTTAGTTAGTTTAGTTAGTTTAGTTAGTTTAGTTAGTTTAGTTAGTTTAGTTAGTTTAGTTAGTTTAGTTAGTTTAGTTAGTTTAGTTAGTTTAGTTAGTTTAGTTAGTTTAGTTAGTTTAGTTAGTTTAGTTAGTTTAGTTAGTTTAGTTAGTTTAGTTAGTTTAGTTAGTTTAGTTAGTTTAGTTAGTTTAGTTAGTTTAGTTAGTTTAGTTAGTTTAGTTAGTTTAGTTAGTTTAGTTAGTTTAGTTAGTTTAGTTAGTTTAGTTAGTTTAGTTAGTTTAGTTAGTTTAGTTAGTTTAGTTAGTTTAGTTAGTTTAGTTAGTTTAGTTAGTTTAGTTAGTTTAGTTAGTTTAGTTAGTTTAGTTAGTTTAGTTAGTTTAGTTAGTTTAGTTAGTTTAGTTAGTTTAGTTAGTTTAGTTAGTTTAGTTAGTTTAGTTAGTTTAGTTAGTTTAGTTAGTTTAGTTAGTTTAGTTAGTTTAGTTAGTTTAGTTAGTTTAGTTAGTTTAGTTAGTTTAGTTAGTTTAGTTAGTTTAGTTAGTTTAGTTAGTTTAGTTAGTTTAGTTAGTTTAGTTAGTTTAGTTAGTTTAGTTAGTTTAGTTAGTTTAGTTAGTTTAGTTAGTTTAGTTAGTTTAGTTAGTTTAGTTAGTTTAGTTAGTTTAGTTAGTTTAGTTAGTTTAGTTAGTTTAGTTAGTTTAGTTAGTTTAGTTAGTTTAGTTAGTTTAGTTAGTTTAGTTAGTTTAGTTAGTTTAGTTAGTTTAGTTAGTTTAGTTAGTTTAGTTAGTTTAGTTAGTTTAGTTAGTTTAGTTAGTTTAGTTAGTTTAGTTAGTTTAGTTAGTTTAGTTAGTTTAGTTAGTTTAGTTAGTTTAGTTAGTTTAGTTAGTTTAGTTAGTTTAGTTAGTTTAGTTAGTTTAGTTAGTTTAGTTAGTTTAGTTAGTTTAGTTAGTTTAGTTAGTTTAGTTAGTTTAGTTAGTTTAGTTAGTTTCGTTAGTTTAGTTAGTTTAGTTAGTTTAGTTAGTTTAGTTAGTTTAGTTAGTTTAGTTAGTTTAGTTAGTTTAGTTAGTTTAGTTAGTTTAGTTAGTTTAGTTAGTTTAGTTAGTTTAGTTAGTTTAGTTAGTTTAGTTAGTTTAGTTAGTTTAGTTAGTTTAGTTAGTTTAGTTAGTTTAGTTAGTTTAGTTAGTTTAGTTAGTTTAGTTAGTTTAGTTAGTTTAGTTAGTTTAGTTAGTTTAGTTAGTTTAGTTAGTTTAGTTAGTTTAGTTAGTTTAGTTAGTTTAGTTAGTTTAGTTAGTTTAGTTAGTTTAGTTAGTTTAGTTAGTTTAGTTAGTTTAGTTAGTTTAGTTAGTTTAGTTAGTTTAGTTAGTTTAGTTAGTTTAGTTAGTTTAGTTAGTTTAGTTAGTTTAGTTAGTTTAGTTAGTTTAGTTAGTTTAGTTAGTTTAGTTAGTTTAGTTAGTTTAGTTAGTTTAGTTAGTTTAGTTAGTTTAGTTAGTTTAGTTAGTTTAGTTAGTTTAGTTAGTTTAGTTAGTTTAGTTAGTTTAGTTAGTTTAGTTAGTTTAGTTAGTTTAGTTAGTTTAGTTAGTTTAGTTAGTTTAGTTAGTTTAGTTAGTTTAGTTAGTTTAGTTAGTTTAGTTAGTTTAGTTAGTTTAGTTAGTTTAGTTAGTTTAGTTAGTTTAGTTAGTTTAGTTAGTTTAGTTAGTTTAGTTAGTTTAGTTAGTTTAGTTAGTTTAGTTAGTTTAGTTAGTTTAGTTAGTTTAGTTAGTTTAGTTAGTTTAGTTAGTTTAGTTAGTTTAGTTAGTTTAGTTAGTTTAGTTAGTTTAGTTAGTTTAGTTAGTTTAGTTAGTTTAGTTAGTTTAGTTAGTTTAGTTAGTTTAGTTAGTTTAGTTAGTTTAGTTAGTTTAGTTAGTTTAGTTAGTTTAGTTAGTTTAGTTAGTTTAGTTAGTTTAGTTAGTTTAGTTAGTTTAGTTAGTTTAGTTAGTTTAGTTAGTTTAGTTAGTTTAGTTAGTTTAGTTAGTTTAGTTAGTTTAGTTAGTTTAGTTAGTTTAGTTAGTTTAGTTAGTTTAGTTAGTTTAGTTAGTTTAGTTAGTTTAGTTAGTTTAGTTAGTTTAGTTAGTTTAGTTAGTTTAGTTAGTTTAGTTAGTTTAGTTAGTTTAGTTAGTTTAGTTAGTTTAGTTAGTTTAGTTAGTTTAGTTAGTTTAGTTAGTTTAGTTAGTTTAGTTAGTTTAGTTAGTTTAGTTAGTTTAGTTAGTTTAGTTAGTTTAGTTAGTTTAGTTAGTTTAGTTAGTTTAGTTAGTTTAGTTAGTTTAGTTAGTTTAGTTAGTTTAGTTAGTTTAGTTAGTTTAGTTAGTTTAGTTAGTTTAGTTAGTTTAGTTAGTTTAGTTAGTTTAGTTAGTTTAGTTAGTTTAGTTAGTTTAGTTAGTTTAGTTAGTTTAGTTAGTTTAGTTAGTTTAGTTAGTTTAGTTAGTTTAGTTACTTTAGTTAGTTTAGTTAGTTTAGTTAGTTTAGTTAGTTTAGTTAGTTTAGTTAGTTTAGTTAGTTTAGTTAGTTTAGTTAGTTTAGTTAGTTTAGTTAGTTTAGTTAGTTTAGTTAGTTTAGTTAGTTTAGTTAGTTTAGTTAGTTTAGTTAGTTTAGTTAGTTTAGTTAGTTTAGTTAGTTTAGTTAGTTTAGTTAGTTTAGTTAGTTTAGTTAGTTTAGTTAGTTTAGTTAGTTTAGTTAGTTTAGTTAGTTTAGTTAGTTTAGTTAGTTTAGTTAGTTTAGTTAGTTTAGTTAGTTTAGTTAGTTTAGTTAGTTTAGTTAGTTTAGTTAGTTTAGTTAGTTTAGTTAGTTTAGTTAGTTTAGTTAGTTTAGTTAGTTTAGTTAGTTTAGTTAGTTTAGTTAGTTTAGTTAGTTTAGTTAGTTTAGTTAGTTTAGTTAGTTTAGTTAGTTTAGTTAGTTTAGTTAGTTTAGTTAGTTTAGTTAGTTTAGTTAGTTTAGTTAGTTTAGTTAGTTTAGTTAGTTTAGTTAGTTTAGTTAGTTTAGTTAGTTTAGTTAGTTTAGTTAGTTTAGTTAGTTTAGTTAGTTTAGTTAGTTTAGTTAGTTTAGTTAGTTTAGTTAGTTTAGTTAGTTTAGTTAGTTTAGTTAGTTTAGTTAGTTTAGTTAGTTTAGTTAGTTTAGTTAGTTTAGTTAGTTTAGTTAGTTTAGTTAGTTTAGTTAGTTTAGTTAGTTTAGTTAGTTTAGTTAGTTTAGTTAGTTTAGTTAGTTTAGTTAGTTTAGTTAGTTTAGTTAGTTTAGTTAGTTTAGTTAGTTTAGTTAGTTTAGTTAGTTTAGTTAGTTTAGTTAGTTTAGTTAGTTTAGTTAGTTTAGTTAGTTTAGTTAGTTTAGTTAGTTTAGTTAGTTTAGTTAGTTTAGTTAGTTTAGTTAGTTTAGTTAGTTTAGTTAGTTTAGTTAGTTTAGTTAGTTTAGTTAGTTTAGTTAGTTTAGTTAGTTTAGTTAGTTTAGTTAGTTTAGTTAGTTTAGTTAGTTTAGTTAGTTTAGTTAGTTTAGTTAGTTTAGTTAGTTTAGTTAGTTTAGTTAGTTTAGTTAGTTTAGTTAGTTTAGTTAGTTTAGTTAGTTTAGTTAGTTTAGTTAGTTTAGTTAGTTTAGTTAGTTTAGTTAGTTTAGTTAGTTTAGTTAGTTTAGTTAGTTTAGTTAGTTTAGTTAGTTTAGTTAGTTTAGTTAGTTTAGTTAGTTTAGTTAGTTTAGTTAGTTTAGTTAGTTTAGTTAGTTTAGTTAGTTTAGTTAGTTTAGTTAGTTTAGTTAGTTTAGTTAGTTTAGTTAGTTTAGTTAGTTTAGTTAGTTTAGTTAGTTTAGTTAGTTTAGTTAGTTTAGTTAGTTTAGTTAGTTTAGTTAGTTTAGTTAGTTTAGTTAGTTTAGTTAGTTTAGTTAGTTTAGTTAGTTTAGTTAGTTTAGTTAGTTTAGTTAGTTTAGTTAGTTTAGTTAGTTTAGTTAGTTTAGTTAGTTTAGTTAGTTTAGTTAGTTTAGTTAGTTTAGTTAGTTTAGTTAGTTTAGTTAGTTTAGTTAGTTTAGTTAGTTTAGTTAGTTTAGTTAGTTTAGTTAGTTTAGTTAGTTTAGTTAGTTTAGTTAGTTTAGTTAGTTTAGTTAGTTTAGTTAGTTTAGTTAGTTTAGTTAGTTTAGTTAGTTTAGTTAGTTTAGTTAGTTTAGTTAGTTTAGTTAGTTTAGTTAGTTTAGTTAGTTTAGTTAGTTTAGTTAGTTTAGTTAGTTTAGTTAGTTTAGTTAGTTTAGTTAGTTTAGTTAGTTTAGTTAGTTTAGTTAGTTTAGTTAGTTTAGTTAGTTTAGTTAGTTTAGTTAGTTTAGTTAGTTTAGTTAGTTTAGTTAGTTTAGTTAGTTTAGTTAGTTTAGTTAGTTTAGTTAGTTTAGTTAGTTTAGTTAGTTTAGTTAGTTTAGTTAGTTTAGTTAGTTTAGTTAGTTTAGTTAGTTTAGTTAGTTTAGTTAGTTTAGTTAGTTTAGTTAGTTTAGTTAGTTTAGTTAGTTTAGTTAGTTTAGTTAGTTTAGTTAGTTTAGTTAGTTTAGTTAGTTTAGTTAGTTTAGTTAGTTTAGTTAGTTTAGTTAGTTTAGTTAGTTTAGTTAGGTTAGTTAGTTTAGTTAGTTTAGTTAGTTTAGTTAGTTTAGTTAGTTTAGTTAGTTTAGTTAGTTTAGTTAGTTTAGTTAGTTTAGTTAGTTTAGTTAGTTTAGTTAGTTTAGTTAGTTTAGTTAGTTTAGTTAGTTTAGTTAGTTTAGTTAGTTTAGTTAGTTTAGTTAGTTTAGTTAGTTTAGTTAGTTTAGTTAGTTTAGTTAGTTTAGTTAGTTTAGTTAGTTTAGTTAGTTCAGTTAGTTTAGTTAGTTTAGTTAGTTTAGTTAGTTTAGTTAGTTTAGTTAGTTTAGTTAGTTTAGTTAGTTTAGTTAGTTTAGTTAGTTTAGTTAGTTTAGTTAGTTTAGTTAGTTTAGTTAGTTTAGTTAGTTTAGTTAGTTTAGTTAGTTTAGTTAGTTTAGTTAGTTTAGTTAGTTTAGTTAGTTTAGTTAGTTTAGTTAGTTTAGTTAGTTTAGTTAGTTTAGTTAGTTTAGTTAGTTTAGTTAGTTTAGTTAGTTTAGTTAGTTTAGTTAGTTTAGTTAGTTTAGTTAGTTTAGTTAGTTTAGTTAGTTTAGTTAGTTTAGTTAGTTTAGTTAGTTTAGTTAGTTTAGTTAGTTTAGTTAGTTTAGTTAGTTTAGTTAGTTTAGTTAGTTTAGTTAGTTTAGTTAGTTTAGTTAGTTTAGTTAGTTTAGTTAGTTTAGTTAGTTTAGTTAGTTTAGTTAGTTTAGTTAGTTTAGTTAGTTTAGTTAGTTTAGTTAGTTTAGTTAGTTTAGTTAGTTTAGTTAGTTTAGTTAGTTTAGTTAGTTTAGTTAGTTTAGTTAGTTTAGTTAGTTTAGTTAGTTTAGTTAGTTTAGTTAGTTTAGTTAGTTTAGTTAGTTTAGTTAGTTTAGTTAGTTTAGTTAGTTTAGTTAGTTTAGTTAGTTTAGTTAGTTTAGTTAGTTTAGTTAGTTTAGTTAGTTTAGTTAGTTTAGTTAGTTTAGTTAGTTTAGTTAGTTTAGTTAGTTTAGTTAGTTTAGTTAGTTTAGTTAGTTTAGTTAGTTTAGTTAGTTTAGTTAGTTTAGTTAGTTTAGTTAGTTTAGTTAGTTTAGTTAGTTTAGTTAGTTTAGTTAGTTTAGTTAGTTTAGTTAGTTTAGTTAGTTTAGTTAGTTTAGTTAGTTTAGTTAGTTTAGTTAGTTTAGTTAGTTTAGTTAGTTTAGTTAGTTTAGTTAGTTTAGTTAGTTTAGTTAGTTTAGTTAGTTTAGTTAGTTTAGTTAGTTTAGTTAGTTTAGTTAGTTTAGTTAGTTTAGTTAGTTTAGTTAGTTTAGTTAGTTTAGTTAGTTTAGTTAGTTTAGTTAGTTTAGTTAGTTTAGTTAGTTTAGTTAGTTTAGTTAGTTTAGTTAGTTTAGTTAGTTTAGTTAGTTTAGTTAGTTTAGTTAGTTTAGTTAGTTTAGTTAGTTTAGTTAGTTTAGTTAGTTTAGTTAGTTTAGTTAGTTTAGTTAGTTTAGTTAGTTTAGTTAGTTTAGTTAGTTTAGTTAGTTTAGTTAGTTTAGTTAGTTTAGTTAGTTTAGTTAGTTTAGTTAGTTTAGTTAGTTTAGTTAGTTTAGTTAGTTTAGTTAGTTTAGTTAGTTTAGTTAGTTTAGTTAGTTTAGTTAGTTTAGTTAGTTTAGTTAGTTTAGTTAGTTTAGTTAGTTTAGTTAGTTTAGTTAGTTTAGTTAGTTTAGTTAGTTTAGTTAGTTTAGTTAGTTTAGTTAGTTTAGTTAGTTTAGTTAGTTTAGTTAGTTTAGTTAGTTTAGTTAGTTTAGTTAGTTTAGTTAGTTTAGTTAGTTTAGTTAGTTTAGTTAGTTTAGTTAGTTTAGTTAGTTTAGTTAGTTTAGTTAGTTTAGTTAGTTTAGTTAGTTTAGTTAGTTTAGTTAGTTTAGTTAGTTTAGTTAGTTTAGTTAGTTTAGTTAGTTTAGTTAGTTTAGTTAGTTTAGTTAGTTTAGTTAGTTTAGTTAGTTTAGTTAGTTTAGTTAGTTTAGTTAGTTTAGTTAGTTTAGTTAGTTTAGTTAGTTTAGTTAGTTTAGTTAGTTTAGTTAGTTTAGTTAGTTTAGTTAGTTTAGTTAGTTTAGTTAGTTTAGTTAGTTTAGTTAGTTTAGTTAGTTTAGTTAGTTTAGTTAGTTTAGTTAGTTTAGTTAGTTTAGTTAGTTTAGTTAGTTTAGTTAGTTTAGTTAGTTTAGTTAGTTTAGTTAGTTTAGTTAGTTTAGTTAGTTTAGTTAGTTTAGTTAGTTTAGTTAGTTTAGTTAGTTTAGTTAGTTTAGTTAGTTTAGTTAGTTTAGTTAGTTTAGTTAGTTTAGTTAGTTTAGTTAGTTTAGTTAGTTTAGTTAGTTTAGTTAGTTTAGTTAGTTTAGTTAGTTTAGTTAGTTTAGTTAGTTTAGTTAGTTTAGTTAGTTTAGTTAGTTTAGTTAGTTTAGTTAGTTTAGTTAGTTTAGTTAGTTTAGTTAGTTTAGTTAGTTTAGTTAGTTTAGTTAGTTTAGTTAGTTTAGTTAGTTTAGTTAGTTTAGTTAGTTTAGTTAGTTTAGTTAGTTTAGTTAGTTTAGTTAGTTTAGTTAGTTTAGTTAGTTTAGTTAGTTTAGTTAGTTTAGTTAGTTTAGTTAGTTTAGTTAGTTTAGTTAGTTTAGTTAGTTTAGTTAGTTTAGTTAGTTTAGTTAGTTTAGTTAGTTTAGTTAGTTTAGTTAGTTTAGTTAGTTTAGTTAGTTTAGTTAGTTTAGTTAGATTAGTTAGTTTAGTTAGTTTAGTTAGTTTAGTTAGTTTAGTTAGTTTAGTTAGTTTAGTTAGTTTAGTTAGTTTAGTTAGTTTAGTTAGTTTAGTTAGTTTAGTTAGTTTAGTTAGTTTAGTTAGTTTAGTTAGTTTAGTTAGTTTAGTTAGTTTAGTTAGTTTAGTTAGTTTAGTTAGTTTAGTTAGTTTAGTTAGTTTAGTTAGTTTAGTTAGTTTAGTTAGTTTAGTTAGTTTAGTTAGTTTAGTTAGTTTAGTTAGTTTAGTTAGTTTAG
>CALUEK010000381.1:0-37866 GCA_944039245.1 Nebria salina | reverse complement strand
CCACCACTTCTCACTTGTTATCGCCGTCAAAATATCAAGTGAAAATTAGCGAGTGATATGTATCACGATATATCACTTTTTTGTAGTTGAGAATAACCTTAAGTGATACGAGTGATATTCGGTGATAAATTTCACTATTTATCACGCGAGTGAGAGTTGAGAATCGGGCTCTTAGTTATTTAGTTATTTAGTTATTTAGTTATTTAGTTATTTAGTTATTTAGTTATTTAGTTATTTAGTTATTTAGTTATTTAGTTATTTAGTTATTTAGTTATTTAGTTATTTAGTTATTTAGTTATTTAGTTATTTAGTTATTTAGTTATTTAGTTATTTAGTTATTTAGTTATTTAGTTATTTAGTTATTTAGTTATTTAGTTATTTAGTTATTTAGTTATTTAGTTATTTAGTTATTTAGTTATTTAGTTATTTAGTTATTTAGTTATTTAGTTATTTAGTTATTTAGTTATTTAGTTATTTAGTTATTTAGTTATTTAGTTATTTAGTTATTTAGTTATTTAGTTATTTAGTTATTTAGTTATTTAGTTATTTAGTTATTTAGTTATTTAGTTATTTAGTTATTTAGTTATTTAGTTATTTAGTTATTTAGTTATTTAGTTATTTAGTTATTTAGTTATTTAGTTATTTAGTTATTTAGTTATTTAGTTATTTAGTTATTTAGTTATTTAGTTATTTAGTTATTTAGTTATTTAGTTATTTAGTTATTTAGTTATTTAGTTATTTAGTTATTTAGTTATTTAGTTATTTAGTTATTTAGTTATTTAGTTATTTAGTTATTTAGTTATTTAGTTATTTAGTTATTTAGTTATTTAGTTATTTAGTTATTTAGTTATTTAGTTATTTAGTTATTTAGTTATTTAGTTATTTAGTTATTTAGTTATTTAGTTATTTAGTTATTTAGTTATTTAGTTATTTAGTTATTTAGTTATTTAGTTATTTAGTTATTTAGTTATTTAGTTATTTAGTTATTTAGTTATTTAGTTATTTAGTTATTTAGTTATTTAGTTATTTAGTTATTTAGTTATTTAGTTATTTAGTTATTTAGTTATTTAGTTATTTAGTTATTTAGTTATTTAGTTATTTAGTTATTTAGTTATTTAGTTATTTAGTTATTTAGTTATTTAGTTATTTAGTTATTTAGTTATTTAGTTATTTAGTTATTTAGTTATTTAGTTATTTAGTTATTTAGTTATTTAGTTATTTAGTTATTTAGTTATTTAGTTATTTAGTTATTTAGTTATTTAGTTATTTAGTTATTTAGTTATTTAGTTATTTAGTTATTTAGTTATTTAGTTATTTAGTTATTTAGTTATTTAGTTATTTAGTTATTTAGTTATTTAGTTATTTAGTTATTTAGTTATTTAGTTATTTAGTTATTTAGTTATTTAGTTATTTAGTTATTTAGTTATTTAGTTATTTAGTTATTTAGTTATTTAGTTATTTAGTTATTTAGTTATTTAGTTATTTAGTTATTTAGTTATTTAGTTATTTAGTTATTTAGTTATTTAGTTATTTAGTTATTTAGTTATTTAGTTATTTAGTTATTTAGTTATTTAGTTATTTAGTTATTTAGTTATTTAGTTATTTAGTTATTTAGTTATTTAGTTATTTAGTTATTTAGTTATTTAGTTATTTAGTTATTTAGTTATTTAGTTATTTAGTTATTTAGTTATTTAGTTATTTAGTTATTTAGTTATTTAGTTATTTAGTTATTTAGTTATTTAGTTATTTAGTTATTTAGTTATTTAGTTATTTAGTTATTTAGTTATTTAGTTATTTAGTTATTTAGTTATTTAGTTATTTAGTTATTTAGTTATTTAGTTATTTAGTTATTTAGTTATTTAGTTATTTAGTTATTTAGTTATTTAGTTATTTAGTTATTTAGTTATTTAGTTATTTAGTTATTTAGTTATTTAGTTATTTAGTTATTTAGTTATTTAGTTATTTAGTTATTTAGTTATTTAGTTATTTAGTTATTTAGTTATTTAGTTATTTAGTTATTTAGTTATTTAGTTATTTAGTTATTTAGTTATTTAGTTATTTAGTTATTTAGTTATTTAGTTATTTAGTTATTTAGTTATTTAGTTATTTAGTTATTTAGTTATTTAGTTATTTAGTTATTTAGTTATTTAGTTATTTAGTTATTTAGTTATTTAGTTATTTAGTTATTTAGTTATTTAGTTATTTAGTTATTTAGTTATTTAGTTATTTAGTTATTTAGTTATTTAGTTATTTAGTTATTTAGTTATTTAGTTATTTAGTTATTTAGTTATTTAGTTATTTAGTTATTTAGTTATTTAGTTATTTAGTTATTTAGTTATTTAGTTATTTAGTTATTTAGTTATTTAGTTATTTAGTTATTTAGTTATTTAGTTATTTAGTTATTTAGTTATTTAGTTATTTAGTTATTTAGTTATTTAGTTATTTAGTTATTTAGTTATTTAGTTATTTAGTTATTTAGTTATTTAGTTATTTAGTTATTTAGTTATTTAGTTATTTAGTTATTTAGTTATTTAGTTATTTAGTTATTTAGTTATTTAGTTATTTAGTTATTTAGTTATTTAGTTATTTAGTTATTTAGTTATTTAGTTATTTAGTTATTTAGTTATTTAGTTATTTAGTTATTTAGTTATTTAGTTATTTAGTTATTTAGTTATTTAGTTATTTAGTTATTTAGTTATTTAGTTATTTAGTTATTTAGTTATTTAGTTATTTAGTTATTTAGTTATTTAGTTATTTAGTTATTTAGTTATTTAGTTATTTAGTTATTTAGTTATTTAGTTATTTAGTTATTTAGTTATTTAGTTATTTAGTTATTTAGTTATTTAGTTATTTAGTTATTTAGTTATTTAGTTATTTAGTTATTTAGTTATTTAGTTATTTAGTTATTTAGTTATTTAGTTATTTAGTTATTTAGTTATTTAGTTATTTAGTTATTTAGTTATTTAGTTATTTAGTTATTTAGTTATTTAGTTATTTAGTTATTTAGTTATTTAGTTATTTAGTTATTTAGTTATTTAGTTATTTAGTTATTTAGTTATTTAGTTATTTAGTTATTTAGTTATTTAGTTATTTAGTTATTTAGTTATTTAGTTATTTAGTTATTTAGTTATTTAGTTATTTAGTTATTTAGTTATTTAGTTATTTAGTTATTTAGTTATTTAGTTATTTAGTTATTTAGTTATTTAGTTATTTAGTTATTTAGTTATTTAGTTATTTAGTTATTTAGTTATTTAGTTATTTAGTTATTTAGTTATTTAGTTATTTAGTTATTTAGTTATTTAGTTATTTAGTTATTTAGTTATTTAGTTATTTAGTTATTTAGTTATTTAGTTATTTAGTTATTTAGTTATTTAGTTATTTAGTTATTTAGTTATTTAGTTATTTAGTTATTTAGTTATTTAGTTATTTAGTTATTTAGTTATTTAGTTATTTAGTTATTTAGTTATTTAGTTATTTAGTTATTTAGTTATTTAGTTATTTAGTTATTTAGTTATTTAGTTATTTAGTTATTTAGTTATTTAGTTATTTAGTTATTTAGTTATTTAGTTATTTAGTTATTTAGTTATTTAGTTATTTAGTTATTTAGTTATTTAGTTATTTAGTTATTTAGTTATTTAGTTATTTAGTTATTTAGTTATTTAGTTATTTAGTTATTTAGTTATTTAGTTATTTAGTTATTTAGTTATTTAGTTATTTAGTTATTTAGTTATTTAGTTATTTAGTTATTTAGTTATTTAGTTATTTAGTTATTTAGTTATTTAGTTATTTAGTTATTTAGTTATTTAGTTATTTAGTTATTTAGTTATTTAGTTATTTAGTTATTTAGTTATTTAGTTATTTAGTTATTTAGTTATTTAGTTATTTAGTTATTTAGTTATTTAGTTATTTAGTTATTTAGTTATTTAGTTATTTAGTTATTTAGTTATTTAGTTATTTAGTTATTTAGTTATTTAGTTATTTAGTTATTTAGTTATTTAGTTATTTAGTTATTTAGTTATTTAGTTATTTAGTTATTTAGTTATTTAGTTATTTCTGTTATTTAGTTATTTAGTTATTTAGTTATTTAGTTATTTAGTTATTTAGTTATTTAGTTATTTAGTTATTTAGTTATTTAGTTATTTAGTTATTTAGTTATTTAGTTATTTAGTTATTTAGTTATTTAGTTATTTAGTTATTTAGTTATTTAGTTATTTAGTTATTTAGTTATTTAGTTATTTAGTTATTTAGTTATTTAGTTATTTAGTTATTTAGTTATTTAGTTATTTAGTTATTTAGTTATTTAGTTATTTAGTTATTTAGTTATTTAGTTATTTAGTTATTTAGTTATTTAGTTATTTAGTTATTTAGTTATTTAGTTATTTAGTTATTTAGTTATTTAGTTATTTAGTTATTTAGTTATTTAGTTATTTAGTTATTTAGTTATTTAGTTATTTAGTTATTTAGTTATTTAGTTATTTAGTTATTTAGTTATTTAGTTATTTAGTTATTTAGTTATTTAGTTATTTAGTTATTTAGTTATTTAGTTATTTAGTTATTTAGTTATTTAGTTATTTAGTTATTTAGTTATTTAGTTATTTAGTTATTTAGTTATTTAGTTATTTAGTTATTTAGTTATTTAGTTATTTAGTTATTTAGTTATTTAGTTATTTAGTTATTTAGTTATTTAGTTATTTAGTTATTTAGTTATTTAGTTATTTAGTTATTTAGTTATTTAGTTATTTAGTTATTTAGTTATTTAGTTATTTAGTTATTTAGTTATTTAGTTATTTAGTTATTTAGTTATTTAGTTATTTAGTTATTTAGTTATTTAGTTATTTAGTTATTTAGTTATTTAGTTATTTAGTTATTTAGTTATTTAGTTATTTAGTTATTTAGTTATTTAGTTATTTAGTTATTTAGTTATTTAGTTATTTAGTTATTTAGTTATTTAGTTATTTAGTTATTTAGTTATTTAGTTATTTAGTTATTTAGTTATTTAGTTATTTAGTTATTTAGTTATTTAGTTATTTAGTTATTTAGTTATTTAGTTATTTAGTTATTTAGTTATTTAGTTATTTAGTTATTTAGTTATTTAGTTATTTAGTTATTTAGTTATTTAGTTATTTAGTTATTTAGTTATTTAGTTATTTAGTTATTTAGTTATTTAGTTATTTAGTTATTAAGTTATTTAGTTATTTAGTTATTTAGTTATTTAGTTATTTAGTTATTTAGTTATTTAGTTATTTAGTTATTTAGTTATTTAGTTATTTAGTTATTTAGTTATTTAGTTATTTAGTTATTTAGTTATTTAGTTATTTAGTTATTTAGTTATTTAGTTATTTAGTTATTTAGTTATTTAGTTATTTAGTTATTTAGTTATTTAGTTATTTAGTTATTTAGTTATTTAGTTATTTAGTTATTTAGTTATTTAGTTATTTAGTTATTTAGTTATTTAGTTATTTAGTTATTTAGTTATTTAGTTATTTAGTTATTTAGTTATTTAGTTATTTAGTTATTTAGTTATTTAGTTATTTAGTTTATTTAGTTATTTAGTTATTTAGTTATTTAGTTATTTAGTTATTTAGTTATTTAGTTATTTAGTTATTTAGTTATTTAGTTATTTAGTTATTTAGTTATTTAGTTATTTAGTTATTTAGTTATTTAGTTATTTAGTTATTTAGTTATTTAGTTATTTAGTTATTTAGTTATTTAGTTATTTAGTTATTTAGTTATTTAGTTATTTAGTTATTTAGTTATTTAGTTATTTAGTTATTTAGTTATTTAGTTATTTAGTTATTTAGTTATTTAGTTATTTAGTTATTTAGTTATTTAGTTATTTAGTTATTTAGTTATTAGTTATTTAGTTATTTAGTTATTTAGTTATTTAGTTATTTAGTTATTTAGTTATTTAGTTATTTAGTTATTTAGTTATTTAGTTATTTAGTTATTTAGTTATTTAGTTATTTAGTTATTAGTTATTTAGTTATTTAGTTATTTAGTTATTTAGTTATTTAGTTATTTAGTTATTTAGTTATTTAGTTATTTAGTTATTTAGTTATTTAGTTATTTAGTTATTTAGTTATTTAGTTATTTAGTTATTAGTTATTTAGTTATTTAGTTATTTAGTTATTTAGTTATTTAGTTATTTAGTTATTTAGTTATTTAGTTATTTAGTTATTTAGTTATTTAGTTATTTAGTTATTTAGTTATTTAGTTATTTAGTTATTTAGTTATTTAGTTATTAGTTATTTAGTTATTTAGTTATTTAGTTATTTAGTTATTTAGTTATTTAGTATTTAGTTATTTAGTTATTTAGTTATTTAGTTATTTAGTTATTTAGTTATTTAGTTATTTAGTTATTTAGTTATTTAGTTATTTAGTTATTTAGTTATTTAGTTATTTAGTTATTTAGTTATTTGTATTTAGTTATTTAGTTATTTAGTTATTTAGTTATTTAGTTATTTAGTTATTTAGTTATTTAGTTATTTAGTTATTTAGTTATTTAGTTATTTAGTTATTTAGTTATTTAGTTATTTAGTTATTTAGTTATTTAGTTATTTAGTTATTTAGTTATTTAGTTATTAGTTATTTAGTTATTTAGTTATTTAGTTATTTAGTTATTTAGTTATTTAGTTATTTAGTTATTTAGTTATTTTAGTTATTTAGTTATTTAGTTATTTAGTTATTTAGTTATTTAGTTATTTAGTTATTTAGTTATTTAGTTATTTAGTTATTTAGTTATTTAGTTATTTAGTTATTTAGTTATTTAGTTATTTAGTTATTTAGTTATTTAGTTATTAGTTATTTAGTTATTTAGTTATTTAGTTATTTAGTTATTTAGTTATTTAGTTATTTAGTTATTTAGTTATTTTAGTTATTTAGTTATTTAGTTATTTAGTTATTTAGTTATTTAGTTATTTAGTTATTTAGTTATTTAGTTATTTAGTTATTTAGTTATTTAGTTATTTAGTTATTTAGTTATTTAGTTATTTAGTTATTTAGTTATTTAGTTATTTAGTTATTTAGTTATTTAGTTATTTAGTTATTTAGTTATTTAGTTATTTAGTTATTTAGTTATTTAGTTATTAGTTATTTAGTTATTTAGTTATTTAGTTATTTAGTTATTTAGTTATTTAGTTATTTAGTTATTTAGTTATTTAGTTATTTAGTTATTTAGTTATTTAGTTATTTAGTTATTTAGTTATTTAGTTATTAGTATTTAGTTATTTAGTTATTTAGTTATTTAGTTATTAGTTATTTAGTTATTTAGTTATTTAGTTATTTAGTTATTTAGTTATTTAGTTATTTAGTTATTTAGTTATTTAGTTATTTAGTTATTTAGTTATTTAGTTATTTAGTTATTTAGTTATTTAGTTATTTAGTTATTTAGTTATTTAGTTATTTAGTTATTTAGTTATTTAGTTATTTAGTTATTTAGTTATTTAGTTATTTAGTTATTTAGTTATTTAGTTATTTAGTTATTTAGTTATTTAGTTATTTAGTTATTTAGTTATTTAGTTATTTAGTTATTTAGTTATTTAGTTATTTAGTTATTTAGTTATTTAGTTATTTAGTTATTTAGTTATTTAGTTATTTAGTTATTTAGTTATTTAGTTATTTAGTTATTTAGTTATTTAGTTATTTAGTTATTTAGTTATTTAGTTATTTAGTTATTTAGTTATTTAGTTATTTAGTTATTTAGTTATTTAGTTATTTAGTTATTAGTTATTTAGTTATTAGTTATTTAGTTATTAGTTATTTAGTTATTTAGTTATTTAGTTATTTAGTTATTTAGTTATTTAGTTATTTAGTTATTATTTAGTTATTTAGTTATTTAGTTATTTAGTTATTTAGTTATTTAGTTATTTAGTTATTTAGTTATTTAGTTATTTAGTTATTTAGTTATTTAGTTATTTAGTTATTTAGTTATTTAGTTATTTAGTTATTTAGTTATTTAGTTATTTAGTTATTTAGTTATTAGTTATTTAGTTATTTAGTTATTTAGTTATTTAGTTATTTAGTTATTTAGTTATTTAGTTATTTAGTTATTTAGTTATTTAGTTATTTAGTTATTTAGTTATTTAGTTATTTAGTTATTTAGTTATTTAGTTATTTAGTTATTTAGTTATTTAGTTATTTAGTTATTTAGTTATTTAGTTATTTAGTTATTTAGTTATTTAGTTATTTAGTTATTTAGTTATTTAGTTATTTAGTTATTTAGTTATTTAGTTATTTAGTTATTTAGTTATTTAGTTATTTAGTTATTTAGTTATTTAGTTATTTAGTTATTTAGTTATTTAGTTATTTAGTTATTTAGTTATTTAGTTATTTAGTTATTTAGTTATTTAGTTATTTAGTTATTTAGTTATTTAGTTATTTAGTTATTTAGTTATTTAGTTATTTAGTTATTTAGTTATTTAGTTATTTAGTTATTTAGTTATTTAGTTATTTAGTTATTTAGTTATTTAGTTATTTAGTTATTTAGTTATTTAGTTATTTAGTTATTTAGTTATTTAGTTATTTAGTTATTTAGTTATTTAGTTATTTAGTTATTTAGTTATTTAGTTATTTAGTTATTTAGTTATTTAGTTATTTAGTTATTTAGTTATTTAGTTATGTAGTTATTTAGTTATTTAGTTATTTAGTTATTTAGTTATTTAGTTATTTAGTTATTTAGTTATTTAGTTATTTAGTTATTTAGTTATTTAGTTATTTAGTTATTTAGTTATTTAGTTATTTAGTTATTTAGTTATTTAGTTATTTAGTTATTTAGTTATTTAGTTATTTAGTTATTTAGTTATTTAGTTATTTAGTTATTTAGTTATTTAGTTATTTAGTTATTTAGTTATTTAATTATTTAGTTATTTAGTCATTTAGTTATTTAGTTATTTAGTTATTTAGTTATTTAGTTATTTAGTTATTTAGTTATTTAGTTATTTAGTTATTTAGTTATTTAGTTATTTAGTTATTTAGTTATTTAGTTATTAAGTTATTTAGTTATTTAGTTATTTAGTTATTTAGTTATTTAGTTATTTAGTTATTTAGTTATTTAGTTATTTAGTTATTTAGTTATTTAGTTATTTAGTTATTTAGTTATTTAGTTATTTAGTTATTTAGTTATTTAGTTATTTAGTTATTTAGTTATTTAGTTATTTAGTTATTTAGTTATTTAGTTATTTAGTTATTTAGTTATTTAGTTATTTAGTTATTTAGTATTAGTTATTTAGTTATTTAGTTATTTAGTTATTTAGTTATTTAGTTATTTAGTTATTTAGTTATTTAGTTATTTAGTTATTTAGTTATTTAGTTATTTAGTTATTTAGTTATTTAGTTATTTAGTTATTTAGTTATTTAGTTATTTAGTTATTTAGTTATTTAGTTATTTAGTTATTTAGTTATTTAGTTATTTAGTTATTTAGTTATTTAGTTATTTAGTTATTTAGTTATTTAGTTATTTAGTTATTTAGTTATTTAGTTATTTAGTTATTTAGTTATTTAGTTATTTAGTTATTTAGTTATTTAGTTATTTAGTTATTTAGTTATTTAGTTATTTAGTTATTTAGTTATTTTAGTTATTTAGTTATTTAGTTATTTAGTTATTTAGTTATTTAGTTATTTAGTTATTTAGTTATTTAGTTATTTAGTTATTTAGTTATTTAGTTATTTAGTTATTTAGTTATTTAGTTATTTAGTTATTTAGTTATTTAGTTATTTAGTTATTTAGTTATTTAGTTATTTAGTTATTTAGTTATTTAGTTATTTAGTTATTTAGTTATTTAGTTATTTAGTTATTTAGTTATTTAGTTATTTAGTTATTTAGTTATTTAGTTATTTAGTTATTTAGTTATTTAGTTATTTAGTTATTTAGTTATTTAGTTATTTAGTTATTTAGTTATTTTAGTTATTTAGTTATTTAGTTATTTAGTTATTTAGTTATTTAGTTATTTAGTTATTTAGTTATTTAGTTATTTAGTTATTTAGTTATTTAGTTATTTAGTTATTTAGTTATTTAGTTATTTAGTTATTTAGTTATTTAGTTATTTAGTTATTTAGTTATTTAGTTATTAAGTTATTTAGTTATTTAGTTATTTAGTTATTTAGTTATTTAGTTATTTAGTTATTTAGTTATTTAGTTATTTAGTTATTTAGTTATTTAGTTATTTAGTTATTTAGTTATTTAGTTATTTAGTTATTTAGTTATTTAGTTATTTAGTTATTTAGTTATTTAGTTATTTAGTTATTTAGTTATTTAGTTATTTAGTTATTTAGTTATTTAGTTATTTAATTATTTAGTTATTTAGTTATTTAGTTATTTAGTTATTTAGTTATTTAGTTATTTAGTTATTTAGTTATTTAGTTATTTAGTTATTTAATAACTAAATAACTAAATAACTAAATAACTAAATAACTAAATAACTAAATAACTAAATAACTAAATAACTAAATAACTAAATAACTAAATAACTAAATAACTAAATAACTAAATAACTAAATAACTAATAAATAACTAAATAACTAAATAAAAATAACTAAATAACTAAATAACTAAATAACTAAAATAACTAAATAACTAAATAACTAAATAACTAAATAACTAAATAACTAAATAACTAAATAACTAAATAACTAAATAACTAAATAACTAAATAACTAAATAACTAAATAACTAAATAACTAAATAACTAAATAACTAAATAACTAAATAACTAAATAACTAAATAACTAAATAACTAAATAACTAAATAACTAAATAACTAAATAACTAAATAACTAAATAAACTAAATAACTAAATAACTAAATAACTAAATAACTAAATAACTAAATAACTAAAATAACTAAATAACTAAATAACTAAATAACTAAATAACTAAATAACTAAATAACTAAATAACTAAATAACTAAATAACTAAATAACTAAATAACTAAATAACTAAATAACTAAATAACTAAATAACTAAATAACTAAATAACTAAATAACTAAATAACTAAATAACTAAATAACTAAATAACTAAATAACTAAATAACTAAATAACTAAATAACTAAATAACTAAATAACTAAATAACTAAATAACTAAATAACTAAATAACTAAATAACTAAATAACTAATAACTAAATAACTAAATAACTAAATAACTAAATAACTAAATAACTAAATAACTAAATAACTAAATAACTAATAACTAAATAACTAAATAACTAAATAACTAAATAACTAAATAACTAAATAACTAAATAACTAAATAACTAAATAACTAAATAACTAAATAAACTAAATAACTAAATAACTAAATAACTAAATAACTAAATAACTAAATAACTAAATAACTAAATAACTAAATAACTAAATAACTAAATAACTAAATAACTAAATAACTAAATAACTAAATAACTAAATAACTAAATAACTAAATAACTAAATAACTAAATAACTAAATAACTAAATAACTAAATAACTAAATAACTAAATAACTAAATAACTAAATAACTAAATAACTAAATAACTAAATAACTAAATAACTAAATAACTAAATAACTAAATAACTAAATAACTAAATAACTAAATAAACTAAATAACTAAATAACTAAATAACTAAATAACTAAAAAACTAAATAACTAAATAACTAAATAACTAAATAACTAAATAAACTAAATAACTAAATAACTAAATAACTAAATAACTAAATAACTAAATAACTAAATAACTAAATAACTAAATAACTAAATAACTAACTAAATAACTAAATAACTAAATAACTAAATAACTAAATAACTAAATAACTAATAACTAAATAACTAAATAACTAAATAACTAAATAACTAAATAACTAAATAACTAAATAACTAAATAACTAAATAACTAAATAACTAAATAACTAAATAATAACTAAATAACTAATAACTAAATAACTAAATAACTAAATAACTAAATAACTAAATAACTAAATAACTAAATAACTAAATAACTAAATAACTAAATAACTAAATAACTAAATAACTAAATAACTAAATAACTAAATAACTAAATAACTAAATAACTAAATAACTAAATAACTAAATAACTAAATAACTAAATAACTAAATAACTAAATAACTAAATAACTAAATAACTAATAACTAAATAACTAAATAACTAAATAACTAAATAAACTAAATAACTAAATAACTAAATAACTAAATAACTAAATAACTAAATAACTAAATAACTAAATAACTAAATAACTAAATAAACTAAATAACTAAATAACTAAATAACTAAATAACTAAATAACTAAATAACTAAATAACTAAATAACTAAATAACTAAATAACTAAATAACTAAATAACTAAATAACTAAATAACTAAATAACTAAATAAACTAAATAACTAAATAACTAAATAACTAAATAAACTAAATAACTAAATAAACTAAATAACTAAATAACTAAATAACTAAATAAACTAAATAACTAAATAACTAAATAACTAAATAACTAAATAACCTAAATAACTAATAACTAAATAACTAAATAACTAAATAACTAAATAACTAAATAACTAAATAACTAAATAACTAAATAAAATAACTAAATAACTAAATAACTAAATAACTAAATAACTAAATAACTAAATAACTAAATAACTAAATAACTAAATAACTAAATAACTAAATAACTAAATAACTAAATAACTAAATAATAACTAAATAACTAAATAACTAAATAACTAAATAACTAAATAACTAAATAACTAAATAACTAAATAACTAAATAACTAAATAACTAAATAACTAAATAACTAAATAACTAAATAACTAAATAACTAAATAACTAAATAACTAAATAACTAAATAACTAAATAACTAAATAACTAAATAACTAAATAACTAAATAACTAAATAACTAAATAACTAAATAACTAAATAACTAAATAACTAAATAACTAAATAACTAAATAACTAAATAACTAAATAACTAAATAACTAAATAACTAAATAACTAAATAACTAAATAACTAAATAACTAAATAACTAAATAACTAAATAACTAAATAACTAAATAACTAAATAACTAAATAACTAAATAACTAAATAACTAAATAACTAAATAACTAAATAACTAAATAACTAAATAACTAAATAACTAAATAACTAAATAACTAAATAACTAAATAACTAAATAACTAAATAACTAAATAACTAAATAACTAAATAACTAAATAACTAAATAACTAAATAACTAAATAACTAAATAACTAAATAACTAAATAACTAAATAACTAAATAACTAAATAACTAAATAACTAAATAACTAAATAACTAAATAACTAAATAACTAAATAACTAAATAACTAAATAACTAAATAACTAAATAACTAAATAACTAAATAACTAAATAACTAAATAACTAAATAACTAAATAACTAAATAACTAAATAACTAAATAACTAAATAACTAAATAACTAAATAACTAAATAACTAAATAACTAAATAACTAAATAACTAAATAACTAAATAACTAAATAACTAAATAACTAAATAACTAAATAACTAAATAACTAAATAACTAAATAACTAAATAACTAAATAACTAAATAACTAAATAACTAAATAACTAAATAACTAAATAACTAAATAACTAAATAACTAAATAACTAAATAACTAAATAACTAAATAACTAAATAACTAAATAACTAAATAACTAAATAACTAAATAACTAAATAACTAAATAACTAAATAACTAAATAACTAAATAACTAAATAACTAAATAACTAAATAACTAAATAACTAAATAACTAAATAACTAAATAACTAAATAACTAAATAACTAAATAACTAAATAACTAAATAACTAAATAACTAAATAACTAAATAACTAAATAACTAAATAACTAAATAACTAAATAACTAAATAACTAAATAACTAAATAACTAAATAACTAAATAACTAAATAACTAAATAACTAAATAACTAAATAACTAAATAACTAAATAACTAAATAACTAAATAACTAAATAACTAAATAACTAAATAACTAAATAACTAAATAACTAAATAACTAAATAACTAAATAACTAAATAACTAAATAACTAAATAACTAAATAACTAAATAACTAAATAACTAAATAACTAAATAACTAAATAACTAAATAACTAAATAACTAAATAACTAAATAACTAAATAACTAAATAACTAAATAACTAAATAACTAAATAACTAAATAACTAAATAACTAAATAACTAAATAACTAAATAACTAAATAACTAAATAACTAAATAACTAAATAACTAAATAACTAAATAACTAAATAACTAAATAACTAAATAACTAAATAACTAAATAACTAAATAACTAAATAACTAAATAACTAAATAACTAAATAACTAAATAACTAAATAACTAAATAACTAAATAACTAAATAACTAAATAACTAAATAACTAAATAACTAAATAACTAAATAACTAAATAACTAAATAACTAAATAACTAAATAACTAAATAACTAAATAACTAAATAACTAAATAACTAAATAACTAAATAACTAAATAACTAAATAACTAAATAACTAAATAACTAAATAACTAAATAACTAAATAACTAAATAACTAAATAACTAAATAACTAAATAACTAAATAACTAAATAACTAAATAACTAAATAACTAAATAACTAAATAACTAAATAACTAAATAACTAAATAACTAAATAACTAAATAACTAAATAACTAAATAACTAAATAACTAAATAACTAAATAACTAAATAACTAAATAACTAAATAACTAAATAACTAAATAACTAAATAACTAAATAACTAAATAACTAAATAACTAAATAACTAAATAACTAAATAACTAAATAACTAAATAACTAAATAACTAAATAACTAAATAACTAAATAACTAAATAACTAAATAACTAAATAACTAAATAACTAAATAACTAAATAACTAAATAACTAAATAACTAAATAACTAAATAACTAAATAACTAAATAACTAAATAACTAAATAACTAAATAACTAAATAACTAAATAACTAAATAACTAAATAACTAAATAACTAAATAACTAAATAACTAAATAACTAAATAACTAAATAACTAAATAACTAAATAACTAAATAACTAAATAACTAAATAACTAAATAACTAAATAACTAAATAACTAAATAACTAAATAACTAAATAACTAAATAACTAAATAACTAAATAACTAAATAACTAAATAACTAAATAACTAAATAACTAAATAACTAAATAACTAAATAACTAAATAACTAAATAACTAAATAACTAAATAACTAAATAACTAAATAACTAAATAACTAAATAACTAAATAACTAAATAACTAAATAACTAAATAACTAAATAACTAAATAACTAAATAACTAAATAACTAAATAACTAAATAACTAAATAACTAAATAACTAAATAACTAAATAACTAAATAACTAAATAACTAAATAACTAAATAACTAAATAACTAAATAACTAAATAACTAAATAACTAAATAACTAAATAACTAAATAACTAAATAACTAAATAACTAAATAACTAAATAACTAAATAACTAAATAACTAAATAACTAAATAACTAAATAACTAAATAACTAAATAACTAAATAACTAAATAACTAAATAACTAAATAACTAAATAACTAAATAACTAAATAACTAAATAACTAAATAACTAAATAACTAAATAACTAAATAACTAAATAACTAAATAACTAAATAACTAAATAACTAAATAACTAAATAACTAAATAACTAAATAACTAAATAACTAAATAACTAAATAACTAAATAACTAAATAACTAAATAACTAAATAACTAAATAACTAAATAACTAAATAACTAAATAACTAAATAACTAAATAACTAAATAACTAAATAACTAAATAACTAAATAACTAAATAACTAAATAACTAAATAACTAAATAACTAAATAACTAAATAACTAAATAACTAAATAACTAAATAACTAAATAACTAAATAACTAAATAACTAAATAACTAAATAACTAAATAACTAAATAACTAAATAACTAAATAACTAAATAACTAAATAACTAAATAACTAAATAACTAAATAACTAAATAACTAAATAACTAAATAACTAAATAACTAAATAACTAAATAACTAAATAACTAAATAACTAAATAACTAAATAACTAAATAACTAAATAACTAAATAACTAAATAACTAAATAACTAAATAACTAAATAACTAAATAACTAAATAACTAAATAACTAAATAACTAAATAACTAAATAACTAAATAACTAAATAACTAAATAACTAAATAACTAAATAACTAAATAACTAAATAACTAAATAACTAAATAACTAAATAACTAAATAACTAAATAACTAAATAACTAAATAACTAAATAACTAAATAACTAAATAACTAAATAACTAAATAACTAAATAACTAAATAACTAAATAACTAAATAACTAAATAACTAAATAACTAAATAACTAAATAACTAAATAACTAAATAACTAAATAACTAAATAACTAAATAACTAAATAACTAAATAACTAAATAACTAAATAACTAAATAACTAAATAACTAAATAACTAAATAACTAAATAACTAAATAACTAAATAACTAAATAACTAAATAACTAAATAACTAAATAACTAAATAACTAAATAACTAAATAACTAAATAACTAAATAACTAAATAACTAAATAACTAAATAACTAAATAACTAAATAACTAAATAACTAAATAACTAAATAACTAAATAACTAAATAACTAAATAACTAAATAACTAAATAACTAAATAACTAAATAACTAAATAACTAAATAACTAAATAACTAAATAACTAAATAACTAAATAACTAAATAACTAAATAACTAAATAACTAAATAACTAAATAACTAAATAACTAAATAACTAAATAACTAAATAACTAAATAACTAAATAACTAAATAACTAAATAACTAAATAACTAAATAACTAAATAACTAAATAACTAAATAACTAAATAACTAAATAACTAAATAACTAAATAACTAAATAACTAAATAACTAAATAACTAAATAACTAAATAACTAAATAACTAAATAACTAAATAACTAAATAACTAAATAACTAAATAACTAAATAACTAAATAACTAAATAACTAAATAACTAAATAACTAAATAACTAAATAACTAAATAACTAAATAACTAAATAACTAAATAACTAAATAACTAAATAACTAAATAACTAAATAACTAAATAACTAAATAACTAAATAACTAAATAACTAAATAACTAAATAACTAAATAACTAAATAACTAAATAACTAAATAACTAAATAACTAAATAACTAAATAACTAAATAACTAAATAACTAAATAACTAAATAACTAAATAACTAAATAACTAAATAACTAAATAACTAAATAACTAAATAACTAAATAACTAAATAACTAAATAACTAAATAACTAAATAACTAAATAACTAAATAACTAAATAACTAAATAACTAAATAACTAAATAACTAAATAACTAAATAACTAAATAACTAAATAACTAAATAACTAAATAACTAAATAACTAAATAACTAAATAACTAAATAACTAAATAACTAAATAACTAAATAACTAAATAACTAAATAACTAAATAACTAAATAACTAAATAACTAAATAACTAAATAACTAAATAACTAAATAACTAAATAACTAAATAACTAAATAACTAAATAACTAAATAACTAAATAACTAAATAACTAAATAACTAAATAACTAAATAACTAAATAACTAAATAACTAAATAACTAAATAACTAAATAACTAAATAACTAAATAACTAAATAACTAAATAACTAAATAACTAAATAACTAAATAACTAAATAACTAAATAACTAAATAACTAAATAACTAAATAACTAAATAACTAAATAACTAAATAACTAAATAACTAAATAACTAAATAACTAAATAACTAAATAACTAAATAACTAAATAACTAAATAACTAAATAACTAAATAACTAAATAACTAAATAACTAAATAACTAAATAACTAAATAACTAAATAACTAAATAACTAAATAACTAAATAACTAAATAACTAAATAACTAAATAACTAAATAACTAAATAACTAAATAACTAAATAACTAAATAACTAAATAACTAAATAACTAAATAACTAAATAACTAAATAACTAAATAACTAAATAACTAAATAACTAAATAACTAAATAACTAAATAACTAAATAACTAAATAACTAAATAACTAAATAACTAAATAACTAAATAACTAAATAACTAAATAACTAAATAACTAAATAACTAAATAACTAAATAACTAAATAACTAAATAACTAAATAACTAAATAACTAAATAACTAAATAACTAAATAACTAAATAACTAAATAACTAAATAACTAAATAACTAAATAACTAAATAACTAAATAACTAAATAACTAAATAACTAAATAACTAAATAACTAAATAACTAAATAACTAAATAACTAAATAACTAAATAACTAAATAACTAAATAACTAAATAACTAAATAACTAAATAACTAAATAACTAAATAACTAAATAACTAAATAACTAAATAACTAAATAACTAAATAACTAAATAACTAAATAACTAAATAACTAAATAACTAAATAACTAAATAACTAAATAACTAAATAACTAAATAACTAAATAACTAAATAACTAAATAACTAAATAACTAAATAACTAAATAACTAAATAACTAAATAACTAAATAACTAAATAACTAAATAACTAAATAACTAAATAACTAAATAACTAAATAACTAAATAACTAAATAACTAAATAACTAAATAACTAAATAACTAAATAACTAAATAACTAAATAACTAAATAACTAAATAACTAAATAACTAAATAACTAAATAACTAAATAACTAAATAACTAAATAACTAAATAACTAAATAACTAAATAACTAAATAACTAAATAACTAAATAACTAAATAACTAAATAACTAAATAACTAAATAACTAAATAACTAAATAACTAAATAACTAAATAACTAAATAACTAAATAACTAAATAACTAAATAACTAAATAACTAAATAACTAAATAACTAAATAACTAAATAACTAAATAACTAAATAACTAAATAACTAAATAACTAAATAACTAAATAACTAAATAACTAAATAACTAAATAACTAAATAACTAAATAACTAAATAACTAAATAACTAAATAACTAAATAACTAAATAACTAAATAACTAAATAACTAAATAACTAAATAACTAAATAACTAAATAACTAAATAACTAAATAACTAAATAACTAAATAACTAAATAACTAAATAACTAAATAACTAAATAACTAAATAACTAAATAACTAAATAACTAAATAACTAAATAACTAAATAACTAAATAACTAAATAACTAAATAACTAAATAACTAAATAACTAAATAACTAAATAACTAAATAACTAAATAACTAAATAACTAAATAACTAAATAACTAAATAACTAAATAACTAAATAACTAAATAACTAAATAACTAAATAACTAAATAACTAAATAACTAAATAACTAAATAACTAAATAACTAAATAACTAAATAACTAAATAACTAAATAACTAAATAACTAAATAACTAAATAACTAAATAACTAAATAACTAAATAACTAAATAACTAAATAACTAAATAACTAAATAACTAAATAACTAAATAACTAAATAACTAAATAACTAAATAACTAAATAACTAAATAACTAAATAACTAAATAACTAAATAACTAAATAACTAAATAACTAAATAACTAAATAACTAAATAACTAAATAACTAAATAACTAAATAACTAAATAACTAAATAACTAAATAACTAAATAACTAAATAACTAAATAACTAAATAACTAAATAACTAAATAACTAAATAACTAAATAACTAAATAACTAAATAACTAAATAACTAAATAACTAAATAACTAAATAACTAAATAACTAAATAACTAAATAACTAAATAACTAAATAACTAAATAACTAAATAACTAAATAACTAAATAACTAAATAACTAAATAACTAAATAACTAAATAACTAAATAACTAAATAACTAAATAACTAAATAACTAAATAACTAAATAACTAAATAACTAAATAACTAAATAACTAAATAACTAAATAACTAAATAACTAAATAACTAAATAACTAAATAACTAAATAACTAAATAACTAAATAACTAAATAACTAAATAACTAAATAACTAAATAACTAAATAACTAAATAACTAAATAACTAAATAACTAAATAACTAAATAACTAAATAACTAAATAACTAAATAACTAAATAACTAAATAACTAAATAACTAAATAACTAAATAACTAAATAACTAAATAACTAAATAACTAAATAACTAAATAACTAAATAACTAAATAACTAAATAACTAAATAACTAAATAACTAAATAACTAAATAACTAAATAACTAAATAACTAAATAACTAAATAACTAAATAACTAAGAGCCCGATTCTCAACTCTCACTCGCGTGATAAATAGTGAAATTTATCACCGAATATCACTCGTATCACTTAAGGTTATTCTCAACTACAAAAAAGTGATATATCGTGATACATATCACTCGCTAATTTTCACTTGATATTTTGACGGCGATAACAAGTGAGAAGTGGTGGGATTAAATATTCATTTGTTTTAGTTTCGAAATGCCTCCCACAAGAAAAATTAATGTTTCTAACGAACAAAAAATAAAATTAATATCTATTATTCAACAAAATTCAAGTTTAAATAGTGGCATCTTTGTTAATCATAATGATAAGACATTAACATGGGAAGAAGAATCTTAATTTTAAATGCGTGTGGGGGCGCTAAAAAAATGGGAAAGAATGGAGAAAAGTAAATTTTATTACAATATCCTGATTGATAAATTGTAATATATTTATTTATAATATAGTGCTGGCAAGACATGAAGCGAAGTATCTTCAACTTTAAATGCAAAAAACTTAAATGCTATAAGAATCTATTAACAAACAATTAGTAACCTGTATTGTAGTGTTATTTCTAATATAATTTTAAATATTACTTTCATTTCAACATTCAAAACCCATATTTTAGCAGGACTACGTATATGTTCACTAACACTTTCTATTCTATAGTAATCTTGCAAATATTTTATCAAGCCTAAATAATTTTATAAACCGCGTTTCACTTAACTGAAAAGCATCAAATCTTGATCGAATAAATCTAGGAACTTCTTCATATTCCATTTGCACCAATAATAAAATTTGAACATATGCCTCCATTATTAAAGATACAAAAATCCTGAATTTATTCAGCCAATGACATTTATCGTAAAACCACAAATAAATGTCAGGTTGAGCTTCCCACCACTTCTCACTTGTTATCGCCGTCAAAATATCAAGTGAAAATAAGCGAGTGATATGTTTCACGATATATCACTTTTTTGTAGTTGAGAATAACCTTAAGTGATACGAGTGATAATCGGTGATAAATTTCACTATTTATCACGGGAGTGAGAGTTGAGAATCGGGCTCTAAATAACTAAATAACTAAATAACTAAATAACTAAATAACTAAATAACTAAATAACTAAATAACTAAATAACTAAATAACTAAATAACTAAATAACTAAATAACTAAATAACTAAATAACTAAATAACTAAATAACTAAATAACTAAATAACTAAATAACTAAATAACTAAATAACTAAATAACTAAATAACTAAATAACTAAATAACTAAATAACTAAATAACTAAATAACTAAATAACTAAATAACTAAATAACTAAATAACTAAATAACTAAATAACTAAATAACTAAATAACTAAATAACTAAATAACTAAATAACTAAATAACTAAATAACTAAATAACTAAATAACTAAATAACTAAATAACTAAATAACTAAATAACTAAATAACTAAATAACTAAATAACTAAATAACTAAATAACTAAATAACTAAATAACTAAATAACTAAATAACTAAATAACTAAATAACTAAATAACTAAATAACTAAATAACTAAATAACTAAATAACTAAATAACTAAATAACTAAATAACTAAATAACTAAATAACTAAATAACTAAATAACTAAATAACTAAATAACTAAATAACTAAATAACTAAATAACTAAATAACTAAATAACTAAATAACTAAATAACTAAATAACTAAATAACTAAATAACTAAATAACTAAATAACTAAATAACTAAATAACTAAATAACTAAATAACTAAATAACTAAATAACTAAATAACTAAATAACTAAATAACTAAATAACTAAATAACTAAATAACTAAATAACTAAATAACTAAATAACTAAATAACTAAATAACTAAATAACTAAATAACTAAATAACTAAATAACTAAATAACTAAATAACTAAATAACTAAATAACTAAATAACTAAATAACTAAATAACTAAATAACTAAATAACTAAATAACTAAATAACTAAATAACTAAATAACTAAATAACTAAATAACTAAATAACTAAATAACTAAATAACTAAATAACTAAATAACTAAATAACTAAATAACTAAATAACTAAATAACTAAATAACTAAATAACTAAATAACTAAATAACTAAATAACTAAATAACTAAATAACTAAATAACTAAATAACTAAATAACTAAATAACTAAATAACTAAATAACTAAATAACTAAATAACTAAATAACTAAATAACTAAATAACTAAATAACTAAATAACTAAATAACTAAATAACTAAATAACTAAATAACTAAATAACTAAATAACTAAATAACTAAATAACTAAATAACTAAATAACTAAATAACTAAATAACTAAATAACTAAATAACTAAATAACTAAATAACTAAATAACTAAATAACTAAATAACTAAATAACTAAATAACTAAATAACTAAATAACTAAATAACTAAATAACTAAATAACTAAATAACTAAATAACTAAATAACTAAATAACTAAATAACTAAATAACTAAATAACTAAATAACTAAATAACTAAATAACTAAATAACTAAATAACTAAATAACTAAATAACTAAATAACTAAATAACTAAATAACTAAATAACTAAATAACTAAATAACTAAATAACTAAATAACTAAATAACTAAATAACTAAATAACTAAATAACTAAATAACTAAATAACTAAATAACTAAATAACTAAATAACTAAATAACTAAATAACTAAATAACTAAATAACTAAATAACTAAATAACTAAATAACTAAATAACTAAATAACTAAATAACTAAATAACTAAATAACTAAATAACTAAATAACTAAATAACTAAATAACTAAATAACTAAATAACTAAATAACTAAATAACTAAATAACTAAATAACTAAATAACTAAATAACTAAATAACTAAATAACTAAATAACTAAATAACTAAATAACTAAATAACTAAATAACTAAATAACTAAATAACTAAATAACTAAATAACTAAATAACTAAATAACTAAATAACTAAATAACTAAATAACTAAATAACTAAATAACTAAATAACTAAATAACTAAATAACTAAATAACTAAATAACTAAATAACTAAATAACTAAATAACTAAATAACTAAATAACTAAATAACTAAATAACTAAATAACTAAATAACTAAATAACTAAATAACTAAATAACTAAATAACTAAATAACTAAATAACTAAATAACTAAATAACTAAATAACTAAATAACTAAATAACTAAATAACTAAATAACTAAATAACTAAATAACTAAATAACTAAATAACTAAATAACTAAATAACTAAATAACTAAATAACTAAATAACTAAATAACTAAATAACTAAATAACTAAATAACTAAATAACTAAATAACTAAATAACTAAATAACTAAATAACTAAATAACTAAATAACTAAATAACTAAATAACTAAATAACTAAATAACTAAATAACTAAATAACTAAATAACTAAATAACTAAATAACTAAATAACTAAATAACTAAATAACTAAATAACTAAATAACTAAATAACTAAATAACTAAATAACTAAATAACTAAATAACTAAATAACTAAATAACTAAATAACTAAATAACTAAATAACTAAATAACTAAATAACTAAATAACTAAATAACTAAATAACTAAATAACTAAATAACTAAATAACTAAATAACTAAATAACTAAATAACTAAATAACTAAATAACTAAATAACTAAATAACTAAATAACTAAATAACTAAATAACTAAATAACTAAATAACTAAATAACTAAATAACTAAATAACTAAATAACTAAATAACTAAATAACTAAATAACTAAATAACTAAATAACTAAATAACTAAATAACTAAATAACTAAATAACTAAATAACTAAATAACTAAATAACTAAATAACTAAATAACTAAATAACTAAATAACTAAATAACTAAATAACTAAATAACTAAATAACTAAATAACTAAATAACTAAATAACTAAATAACTAAATAACTAAATAACTAAATAACTAAATAACTAAATAACTAAATAACTAAATAACTAAATAACTAAATAACTAAATAACTAAATAACTAAATAACTAAATAACTAAATAACTAAATAACTAAATAACTAAATAACTAAATAACTAAATAACTAAATAACTAAATAACTAAATAACTAAATAACTAAATAACTAAATAACTAAATAACTAAATAACTAAATAACTAAATAACTAAATAACTAAATAACTAAATAACTAAATAACTAAATAACTAAATAACTAAATAACTAAATAACTAAATAACTAAATAACTAAATAACTAAATAACTAAATAACTAAATAACTAAATAACTAAATAACTAAATAACTAAATAACTAAATAACTAAATAACTAAATAACTAAATAACTAAATAACTAAATAACTAAATAACTAAATAACTAAATAACTAAATAACTAAATAACTAAATAACTAAATAACTAAATAACTAAATAACTAAATAACTAAATAACTAAATAACTAAATAACTAAATAACTAAATAACTAAATAACTAAATAACTAAATAACTAAATAACTAAATAACTAAATAACTAAATAACTAAATAACTAAATAACTAAATAACTAAATAACTAAATAACTAAATAACTAAATAACTAAATAACTAAATAACTAAATAACTAAATAACTAAATAACTAAATAACTAAATAACTAAATAACTAAATAACTAAATAACTAAATAACTAAATAACTAAATAACTAAATAACTAAATAACTAAATAACTAAATAACTAAATAACTAAATAACTAAATAACTAAATAACTAAATAACTAAATAACTAAATAACTAAATAACTAAATAACTAAATAACTAAATAACTAAATAACTAAATAACTAAATAACTAAATAACTAAATAACTAAATAACTAAATAACTAAATAACTAAATAACTAAATAACTAAATAACTAAATAACTAAATAACTAAATAACTAAATAACTAAATAACTAAATAACTAAATAACTAAATAACTAAATAACTAAATAACTAAATAACTAAATAACTAAATAACTAAATAACTAAATAACTAAATAACTAAATAACTAAATAACTAAATAACTAAATAACTAAATAACTAAATAACTAAATAACTAAATAACTAAATAACTAAATAACTAAATAACTAAATAACTAAATAACTAAATAACTAAATAACTAAATAACTAAATAACTAAATAACTAAATAACTAAATAACTAAATAACTAAATAACTAAATAACTAAATAACTAAATAACTAAATAACTAAATAACTAAATAACTAAATAACTAAATAACTAAATAACTAAATAACTAAATAACTAAATAACTAAATAACTAAATAACTAAATAACTAAATAACTAAATAACTAAATAACTAAATAACTAAATAACTAAATAACTAAATAACTAAATAACTAAATAACTAAATAACTAAATAACTAAATAACTAAATAACTAAATAACTAAATAACTAAATAACTAAATAACTAAATAACTAAATAACTAAATAACTAAATAACTAAATAACTAAATAACTAAATAACTAAATAACTAAATAACTAAATAACTAAATAACTAAATAACTAAATAACTAAATAACTAAATAACTAAATAACTAAATAACTAAATAACTAAATAACTAAATAACTAAATAACTAAATAACTAAATAACTAAATAACTAAATAACTAAATAACTAAATAACTAAATAACTAAATAACTAAATAACTAAATAACTAAATAACTAAATAACTAAATAACTAAATAACTAAATAACTAAATAACTAAATAACTAAATAACTAAATAACTAAATAACTAAATAACTAAATAACTAAATAACTAAATAACTAAATAACTAAATAACTAAATAACTAAATAACTAAATAACTAAATAACTAAATAACTAAATAACTAAATAACTAAATAACTAAATAACTAAATAACTAAATAACTAAATAACTAAATAACTAAATAACTAAATAACTAAATAACTAAATAACTAAATAACTAAATAACTAAATAACTAAATAACTAAATAACTAAATAACTAAATAACTAAATAACTAAATAACTAAATAACTAAATAACTAAATAACTAAATAACTAAATAACTAAATAACTAAATAACTAAATAACTAAATAACTAAATAACTAAATAACTAAATAACTAAATAACTAAATAACTAAATAACTAAATAACTAAATAACTAAATAACTAAATAACTAAATAACTAAATAACTAAATAACTAAATAACTAAATAACTAAATAACTAAATAACTAAATAACTAAATAACTAAATAACTAAATAACTAAATAACTAAATAACTAAATAACTAAATAACTAAATAACTAAATAACTAAATAACTAAATAACTAAATAACTAAATAACTAAATAACTAAATAACTAAATAACTAAATAACTAAATAACTAAATAACTAAATAACTAAATAACTAAATAACTAAATAACTAAATAACTAAATAACTAAATAACTAAATAACTAAATAACTAAATAACTAAATAACTAAATAACTAAATAACTAAATAACTAAATAACTAAATAACTAAATAACTAAATAACTAAATAACTAAATAACTAAATAACTAAATAACTAAATAACTAAATAACTAAATAACTAAATAACTAAATAACTAAATAACTAAATAACTAAATAACTAAATAACTAAATAACTAAATAACTAAATAACTAAATAACTAAATAACTAAATAACTAAATAACTAAATAACTAAATAACTAAATAACTAAATAACTAAATAACTAAATAACTAAATAACTAAATAACTAAATAACTAAATAACTAAATAACTAAATAACTAAATAACTAAATAACTAAATAACTAAATAACTAAATAACTAAATAACTAAATAACTAAATAACTAAATAACTAAATAACTAAATAACTAAATAACTAAATAACTAAATAACTAAATAACTAAATAACTAAATAACTAAATAACTAAATAACTAAATAACTAAATAACTAAATAACTAAATAACTAAATAACTAAATAACTAAATAACTAAATAACTAAATAACTAAATAACTAAATAACTAAATAACTAAATAACTAAATAACTAAATAACTAAATAACTAAATAACTAAATAACTAAATAACTAAATAACTAAATAACTAAATAACTAAATAACTAAATAACTAAATAACTAAATAACTAAATAACTAAATAACTAAATAACTAAATAACTAAATAACTAAATAACTAAATAACTAAATAACTAAATAACTAAATAACTAAATAACTAAATAACTAAATAACTAAATAACTAAATAACTAAATAACTAAATAACTAAATAACTAAATAACTAAATAACTAAATAACTAAATAACTAAATAACTAAATAACTAAATAACTAAATAACTAAATAACTAAATAACTAAATAACTAAATAACTAAATAACTAAATAACTAAATAACTAAATAACTAAATAACTAAATAACTAAATAACTAAATAACTAAATAACTAAATAACTAAATAACTAAATAACTAAATAACTAAATAACTAAATAACTAAATAACTAAATAACTAAATAACTAAATAACTAAATAACTAAATAACTAAATAACTAAATAACTAAATAACTAAATAACTAAATAACTAAATAACTAAATAACTAAATAACTAAATAACTAAATAACTAAATAACTAAATAACTAAATAACTAAATAACTAAATAACTAAATAACTAAATAACTAAATAACTAAATAACTAAATAACTAAATAACTAAATAACTAAATAACTAAATAACTAAATAACTAAATAACTAAATAACTAAATAACTAAATAACTAAATAACTAAATAACTAAATAACTAAATAACTAAATAACTAAATAACTAAATAACTAAATAACTAAATAACTAAATAACTAAATAACTAAATAACTAAATAACTAAATAACTAAATAACTAAATAACTAAATAACTAAATAACTAAATAACTAAATAACTAAATAACTAAATAACTAAATAACTAAATAACTAAATAACTAAATAACTAAATAACTAAATAACTAAATAACTAAATAACTAAATAACTAAATAACTAAATAACTAAATAACTAAATAACTAAATAACTAAATAACTAAATAACTAAATAACTAAATAACTAAATAACTAAATAACTAAATAACTAAATAACTAAATAACTAAATAACTAAATAACTAAATAACTAAATAACTAAATAACTAAATAACTAAATAACTAAATAACTAAATAACTAAATAACTAAATAACTAAATAACTAAATAACTAAATAACTAAATAACTAAATAACTAAATAACTAAATAACTAAATAACTAAATAACTAAATAACTAAATAACTAAATAACTAAATAACTAAATAACTAAATAACTAAATAACTAAATAACTAAATAACTAAATAACTAAATAACTAAATAACTAAATAACTAAATAACTAAATAACTAAATAACTAAATAACTAAATAACTAAATAACTAAATAACTAAATAACTAAATAACTAAATAACTAAATAACTAAATAACTAAATAACTAAATAACTAAATAACTAAATAACTAAATAACTAAATAACTAAATAACTAAATAACTAAATAACTAAATAACTAAATAACTAAATAACTAAATAACTAAATAACTAAATAACTAAATAACTAAATAACTAAATAACTAAATAACTAAATAACTAAATAACTAAATAACTAAATAACTAAATAACTAAATAACTAAATAACTAAATAACTAAATAACTAAATAACTAAATAACTAAATAACTAAATAACTAAATAACTAAATAACTAAATAACTAAATAACTAAATAACTAAATAACTAAATAACTAAATAACTAAATAACTAAATAACTAAATAACTAAATAACTAAATAACTAAATAACTAAATAACTAAATAACTAAATAACTAAATAACTAAATAACTAAATAACTAAATAACTAAATAACTAAATAACTAAATAACTAAATAACTAAATAACTAAATAACTAAATAACTAAATAACTAAATAACTAAATAACTAAATAACTAAATAACTAAATAACTAAATAACTAAATAACTAAATAACTAAATAACTAAATAACTAAATAACTAAATAACTAAATAACTAAATAACTAAATAACTAAATAACTAAATAACTAAATAACTAAATAACTAAATAACTAAATAACTAAATAACTAAATAACTAAATAACTAAATAACTAAATAACTAAATAACTAAATAACTAAATAACTAAATAACTAAATAACTAAATAACTAAATAACTAAATAACTAAATAACTAAATAACTAAATAACTAAATAACTAAATAACTAAATAACTAAATAACTAAATAACTAAATAACTAAATAACTAAATAACTAAATAACTAAATAACTAAATAACTAAATAACTAAATAACTAAATAACTAAATAACTAAATAACTAAATAACTAAATAACTAAATAACTAAATAACTAAATAACTAAATAACTAAATAACTAAATAACTAAATAACTAAATAACTAAATAACTAAATAACTAAATAACTAAATAACTAAATAACTAAATAACTAAATAACTAAATAACTAAATAACTAAATAACTAAATAACTAAATAACTAAATAACTAAATAACTAAATAACTAAATAACTAAATAACTAAATAACTAAATAACTAAATAACTAAATAACTAAATAACTAAATAACTAAATAACTAAATAACTAAATAACTAAATAACTAAATAACTAAATAACTAAATAACTAAATAACTAAATAACTAAATAACTAAATAACTAAATAACTAAATAACTAAATAACTAAATAACTAAATAACTAAATAACTAAATAACTAAATAACTAAATAACTAAATAACTAAATAACTAAATAACTAAATAACTAAATAACTAAATAACTAAATAACTAAATAACTAAATAACTAAATAACTAAATAACTAAATAACTAAATAACTAAATAACTAAATAACTAAATAACTAAATAACTAAATAACTAAATAACTAAATAACTAAATAACTAAATAACTAAATAACTAAATAACTAAATAACTAAATAACTAAATAACTAAATAACTAAATAACTAAATAACTAAATAACTAAATAACTAAATAACTAAATAACTAAATAACTAAATAACTAAATAACTAAATAACTAAATAACTAAATAACTAAATAACTAAATAACTAAATAACTAAATAACTAAATAACTAAATAACTAAATAACTAAATAACTAAATAACTAAATAACTAAATAACTAAATAACTAAATAACTAAATAACTAAATAACTAAATAACTAAATAACTAAATAACTAAATAACTAAATAACTAAATAACTAAATAACTAAATAACTAAATAACTAAATAACTAAATAACTAAATAACTAAATAACTAAATAACTAAATAACTAAATAACTAAATAACTAAATAACTAAATAACTAAATAACTAAATAACTAAATAACTAAATAACTAAATAACTAAATAACTAAATAACTAAATAACTAAATAACTAAATAACTAAATAACTAAATAACTAAATAACTAAATAACTAAATAACTAAATAACTAAATAACTAAATAACTAAATAACTAAATAACTAAATAACTAAATAACTAAATAACTAAATAACTAAATAACTAAATAACTAAATAACTAAATAACTAAATAACTAAATAACTAAATAACTAAATAACTAAATAACTAAATAACTAAATAACTAAATAACTAAATAACTAAATAACTAAATAACTAAATAACTAAATAACTAAATAACTAAATAACTAAATAACTAAATAACTAAATAACTAAATAACTAAATAACTAAATAACTAAATAACTAAATAACTAAATAACTAAATAACTAAATAACTAAATAACTAAATAACTAAATAACTAAATAACTAAATAACTAAATAACTAAATAACTAAATAACTAAATAACTAAATAACTAAATAACTAAATAACTAAATAACTAAATAACTAAATAACTAAATAACTAAATAACTAAATAACTAAATAACTAAATAACTAAATAACTAAATAACTAAATAACTAAATAACTAAATAACTAAATAACTAAATAACTAAATAACTAAATAACTAAATAACTAAATAACTAAATAACTAAATAACTAAATAACTAAATAACTAAATAACTAAATAACTAAATAACTAAATAACTAAATAACTAAATAACTAAATAACTAAATAACTAAATAACTAAATAACTAAATAACTAAATAACTAAATAACTAAATAACTAAATAACTAAATAACTAAATAACTAAATAACTAAATAACTAAATAACTAAATAACTAAATAACTAAATAACTAAATAACTAAATAACTAAATAACTAAATAACTAAATAACTAAATAACTAAATAACTAAATAACTAAATAACTAAATAACTAAATAACTAAATAACTAAATAACTAAATAACTAAATAACTAAATAACTAAATAACTAAATAACTAAATAACTAAATAACTAAATAACTAAATAACTAAATAACTAAATAACTAAATAACTAAATAACTAAATAACTAAATAACTAAATAACTAAATAACTAAATAACTAAATAACTAAATAACTAAATAACTAAATAACTAAATAACTAAATAACTAAATAACTAAATAACTAAATAACTAAATAACTAAATAACTAAATAACTAAATAACTAAATAACTAAATAACTAAATAACTAAATAACTAAATAACTAAATAACTAAATAACTAAATAACTAAATAACTAAATAACTAAATAACTAAATAACTAAATAACTAAATAACTAAATAACTAAATAACTAAATAACTAAATAACTAAATAACTAAATAACTAAATAACTAAATAACTAAATAACTAAATAACTAAATAACTAAATAACTAAATAACTAAATAACTAAATAACTAAATAACTAAATAACTAAATAACTAAATAACTAAATAACTAAATAACTAAATAACTAAATAACTAAATAACTAAATAACTAAATAACTAAATAACTAAATAACTAAATAACTAAATAACTAAATAACTAAATAACTAAATAACTAAATAACTAAATAACTAAATAACTAAATAACTAAATAACTAAATAACTAAATAACTAAATAACTAAATAACTAAATAA
The DNA here is from genome assembly GCA_944039245.1 of Nebria salina. Classification (NCBI taxonomy): domain Eukaryota; kingdom Metazoa; phylum Arthropoda; class Insecta; order Coleoptera; family Carabidae; genus Nebria; species Nebria salina. The sequence goes on along the minus strand of CALUEK010000381.1, from coordinate 5,126 downwards.
CTAAATAACTAAATAACTAAATAACTAAATAACTAAATAACTAAATAACTAAATAACTAAATAACTAAATAACTAAATAACTAAATAACTAAATAACTAAATAACTAAATAACTAAATAACTAAATAACTAAATAACTAAATAACTAAATAACTAAATAACTAAATAACTAAATAACTAAATAACTAAATAACTAAATAACTAAATAACTAAATAACTAAATAACTAAATAACTAAATAACTAAATAACTAAATAACTAAATAACTAAATAACTAAATAACTAAATAACTAAATAACTAAATAACTAAATAACTAAATAACTAAATAACTAAATAACTAAATAACTAAATAACTAAATAACTAAATAACTAAATAACTAAATAACTAAATAACTAAATAACTAAATAACTAAATAACTAAATAACTAAATAACTAAATAACTAAATAACTAAATAACTAAATAACTAAATAACTAAATAACTAAATAACTAAATAACTAAATAACAAATAACTAAATAACTAAATAACTAAATAACTAAATAACTAAATAACTAAATAACTAAATAACTAAATAACTAAATAACTAAATAACTAAATAACTAAATAACTAAATAACTAAATAACTAAATAACTAAATAACTAAATAACTAAATAACTAAATAACTAAATAACTAAATAACTAAATAACTAAATAACTAAATAACTAAATAACTAAATAACTAAATAACTAAATAACTAAATAACTAAATAACTAAATAACTAAATAACTAAATAACTAAATAACTAAATAACTAAATAACTAAATAACTAAATAACTAAATAACTAAATAACTAAATAACTAAATAACTAAATAACTAAATAACTAAATAACTAAATAACTAAATAACTAAATAACTAAATAACTAAATAACTAAATAACTAAATAACTAATAACTAAATAACTAAATAACTAAATAACTAAATAACTAAATAACTAAATAACTAAATAACTAAATAACTAAATAACTAAATAACTAAATAACTAAATAACTAAATAACTAAATAACTAAATAACTAAATAACTAAATAACTAAATAACTAAATAACTAAATAACTAAATAACTAAATAACTAAATAACTAAATAACTAAATAACTAAATAACTAAATAACTAAATAACTAAATAACTAAATAACTAAATAACTAAATAACTAAATAACTAAATAACTAAATAACTAAATAACTAAATAACTAAATAACTAAATAACTAAATAACTAAATAACTAAATAACTAAATAACTAAATAACTAAATAACTAAATAACTAAATAACTAAATAACTAAATAACTAAATAACTAAATAACTAAATAACTAAATAACTAAATAACTAAATAACTAAATAACTAAATAACTAAATAACACTAAAATAACTAAATAACTAAATAACTAAATAACTAAATAACTAAATAACTAAATAACTAAATAACTAAATAACTAAATAACTAAATAACTAAATAACTAAATAACTAAATAACTAAATAACTAAATAACTAAATAACTAAATAACTAAATAACTAAATAACTAAATACTAAATAACTAAATAACTAAATAACTAAATAACTAAATAACTAAATAACTAAATAACTAAATAACTAAATAACTAAATAACTAAATAACTAAATAACTAAATAACTAAATAACTAAATAACTAAATAACTAAATAACTAAATAACTAAATAACTAAATAACTAAATAACTAAATAACTAAATAACTAAATAACTAAATAACTAAATAACTAAATAACTAAATAACTAAATAACTAAATAACTAAATAACTAAATAACTAAATAACTAAATAACTAAATAACTAAATAACTAAATAACTAAATAACTAAATAACTAAATAAACTAAATAACTAAATAACTAAATAACTAAATAACTAAATAACTAAATAACTAAATAACTAAATAACTAAATAACTAAATAACTAAATAACTAAATAACTAAATAACTAAATAACTAAATAACTAAATAACTAAATAACTAAATAACTAAATAACTAAATAACTAAATAACTAAATAACTAAATAACTAAATAACTAAATAACTAAATAACTAAATAACTAAATAACTAAATAACTAAATAACTAAATAACTAAATAACTAAATAACTAAATAACTAAATAACTAAATAACTAAATAACTAAATAACTAAATAACTAAATAACTAAATAACTAAATAACTAAATAACTAAATAACTAAATAACTAAATAACTAAATAACTAAATAACTAAATAACTAAATAACTAAATAACTAAATAACTAAATAACTAAATAACTAAATAACTAAATAACTAAATAACTAAATAACTAAATAACTAAATAACTAAATAACTAAATAACTAAATAACTAAATAACTAAATAACTAAATAACTAAATAACTAAATAACTAAATAACTAAATAACTAAATAACTAAATAACTAAATAACTAAATAACTAAATAACTAAATAACTAAATAACTAAATAACTAAATAACTAAATAACTAAATAACTAAATAACTAAATAACTAAATAACTAAATAACTAAATAACTAAATAACTAAATAACTAAATAACTAAATAACTAAATAACTAAATAACTAAATAACTAAATAACTAAATAACTAAATAACTAAATAACTAAATAACTAAATAACTAAATAACTAAATAACTAAATAACTAAATAACTAAATAACTAAATAACTAAATAACTAAATAACTAAATAACTAAATAACTAAATAACTAAATAACTAAATAACTAAATAACTAAATAACTAAATAACTAAATAACTAAATAACTAAATAACTAAATAACTAAATAACTAAATAACTAAATAACTAAATAACTAAATAACTAAATAACTAAATAACTAAATAACTAAATAACTAAATAACTAAATAACTAAATAACTAAATAACTAAATAACTAAATAACTAAATAACTAAATAACTAAATAACTAAATAACTAAATAACTAAATAACTAAATAACTAAATAACTAAATAACTAAATAACTAAATAACATAAATAACTAAATAACTAAATAACTAAATAACTAAATAACTAAATAACTAAATAACTAAATAACTAAATAACTAAATAACTAAATAACTAAATAACTAAATAACTAAATAACTAAATAACTAAATAACTAAATAACTAAATAACTAAATAACTAAATAACTAAATAACTAAATAACTAAATAACTAAATAACTAAATAACTAAATAACTAAATAACTAAATAACTAAATAACTAAATAACTAAATAACTAAATAACTAAATAACTAAATAACTAAATAACTAAGATAACTAAATAACTAAATAACTAAATAACTAAATAACTAAATAACTAAATAACTAAATAACTAAATAACTAAATAACTAAATAAGCTAAATAACTAAATAACTAAATAACTAAATAACTAAATAACTAAATAACTAAATAACTAAATAACTAAATAACTAAATAACTAAATAACTAAATAACTAAATAACTAAATAACTAAATAACTAAATAACTAAATAACTAAATAACTAAATAACTAAATAACTAAATAACTAAATAACTAAATAACTAAATAACTAAATAACTAAATAACTAAATAACTAAATAACTAAATAACTAAATAACTAAATAACTAAATAACTAAATAACTAAATAACTAAATAACTAAATAACTAAATAACTAAATAACTAAATAACTAAATAACTAAATAACTAAATAACTAAATAACTAAATAACTAAATAACTAAATAACTAAATAACTAAATAACTAAATAACTAAATAACTAAATAACTAAATAACTAAATAACTAAATAACTAAATAACTAAATAACTAAATAACTAAATAACTAAATAACTAAATAACTAAATAACTAAATAACTAAATAACTAAATAACTAAATAACTAAATAACTAAATAACTAAATAACTAAATAACTAAATAACTAAATAACTAAATAACTAAATAACTAAATAACTAAATAACTAAATAACAAAATAACTAAATAACTAAATAACTAAATAACTAAATAACTAAATAACTAAATAACTAAATAACTAAATAACTAAATAACTAAATAACTAAATAACTAAATAACTAAATAACTAAATAACTAAATAACTAAATAACTAAATAACTAAATAACTAAATAACTAAATAACTAAATAACTAAATAACTAAATAACTAAATAACTAAATAACTAAATAACTAAATAACTAAATAACTAAATAACTAAATAACTAAATAACTAAATAACTAAATAACTAAATAACTAAATAACTAAATAACTAAATAACTAAATAACTAAATAACTAAATAACTAAATAACTAAATAACTAAATAACTAAATAACTAAATAACTAAATAACTAAATAACTAAATAACTAAATAACTAAATAACTAAATAACTAAATAACTAAATAACTAAATAACTAAATAACTAAATAACTAAATAACTAAATAACTAAATAACTAAATAACTAAATAACTAAATAACTAAATAACTAAATAACTAAATAACTAAATAACTAAATAACTAAATAACTAAATAACTAAATAACTAAATAACTAAATAACTAAATAACTAAATAACTAAATAACTAAATAACTAAATAACTAAATAACTAAATAACTAAATAACTAAATAACTAAATAACTAAATAACTAAATAACTAAATAACTAAATAACTAAATAACTAAATAACTAAATAACTAAATAACTAAATAACTAAATAACTAAATAACTAAATAACTAAATAACTAAATAACTAAATAACTAAATAACTAAATAACTAAATAACTAAATAACTAAATAACTAAATAACTAAATAACTAAATAACTAAATAACTAAATAACTAAATAACTAAATAACTAAATAACTAAATAACTAAATAACTAAATAACTAAATAACTAAATAACTAAATAACTAAATAACTAAATAACTAAATAACTAAATAACTAAATAACTAAATAACTAAATAACTAAATAACTAAATAACTAAATAACTAAATAACTAAATAACTAAATAACTAAATAACTAAATAACTAAATAACTAAATAACTAAATAACTAAATAACTAAATAACT
>CALUEK010000380.1:0-37903 GCA_944039245.1 Nebria salina | reverse complement strand
AAACTAAACTAACTAAACTAACTAAACTAACACTAACTAAACTAACTAAACTAACTAAACTAACTATACTAACTAAACCTAACTAAACTAACTAAACTAACTAAACTAACTAAACTAACTAACTAACTAAACTAACTAAACTAACTAAACTAACTAAACTAACTAAACTAACTAACGAACTAAACTTAACTAAACTAACTAAACTAACTAAACTAACTAAACTAACTAAACAACTAAACTAACTAAACTAACTAAACACTAACTAAACTAACTAAACTAACTAAACTAACTAAACTAACTAAACTAACTAAACTAACTAAACTAACTAAACTAACTAAACTAACTAAACTAACTAAACTAACTAAACTAACTAAACTAACTAAACTAACTAAACTAACTAAACTAACTAAACTAACTAAACTAACTAAACTAACTAAACTAACTAAACTAACTAAACTAACTAAACTAACTAAACTAACTAAACTAACTAAACTAACTAAACTAACTAAACTAACTAAACTAACTAAACTAACTAACTAACTAAACTAACTAAACTAACTAAACTAACTAAACTAACTAAACTAACTAAACTAACTAACTAAACTAACTAAACTAACTAAACTACTAACTAACTAAACTAACTAAACTAACTAAACTAACTAAACTAACTAAACTAACTAAACTAACTAAACTAACTAAACTAACTAAACTAACTAAACTAACTAAACTAACTAAACTAACTAAACTAACTAAACTAACTAAACTAACTAATACTAACTAAACTAACTAAACTAACTAAACTAACTAAACTATCTAAACTAACTAAACTAACTAAACTAACTAAACTAACTAAACTAACTAAACTAACTAAACTAACTAAACTAACTAAACTAACTAAACTAACTAAACTAACTAAACTAACTAAACTAACTAAACTAACTAAACTAACTAAACTAACTAAACTAACTAAACTAACTAAACTAACTAAACTAACTAAACTAACTAAACTAACTAAACTAACTAAACTAACTAAACTAACTAAACTAACTAAACTAACTAAACTAACTAAACTAACTAAACTAACTAAACTAACTAAACTAACTAAACTAACTAAACTAACTAAACTAACTAAACTAACTAAACTAACTAAACTAACTAAACTAACTAAACTAACTAAACTAACTAAACTAACTAAACTAACTAAACTAACTAAACTAACTAAACTAACTAAACTAACTAAACTAACTAAACTAACTAAACTAACTAAACTAACTAAACTAACTAAACTAACTAAACTAACTAAACTAACTAAACTAACTAAACTAACTAAACTAACTAAACTAACTAAACTAACTAAACTAACTAAACTAACTAAACTAACTAAACTAACTAAACTAACTAAACTAACTAAACTAACTAAACTAACTAAACTAACTAAACTAACTAAACTAACTAAACTAACTAAACTAACTAAACTAACTAAACTAACTAAACTAACTAAACTAACTAAACTAACTAAACTAACTAAACTAACTAAACTAACTAAACTAACTAAACTAACTAAACTAACTAAACTAACTAAACTAACTAAACTAACTAAACTAACTAAACTAACTAAACTAACTAAACTAACTAAACTAACTAAACTAACTAAACTAACTAAACTAACTAAACTAACTAAACTAACTAAACTAACTAAACTAACTAAACTAACTAAACTAACTAAACTAACTAAACTAACTAAACTAACTAAACTAACTAAACTAACTAAACTAACTAAACTAACTAAACTAACTAAACTAACTAAACTAACTAAACTAACTAAACTAACTAAACTAACTAAACTAACTAAACTAACTAAACTAACTAAACTAACTAAACTAACTAAACTAACTAAACTAACTAAACTAACTAAACTAACTAAACTAACTAAACTAACTAAACTAACTAAACTAACTAAACTAACTAAACTAACTAAACTAACTAAACTAACTAAACTAACTAAACTAACTAAACTAACTAAACTAACTAAACTAACTAAACTAACTAAACTAACTAAACTAACTAAACTAACTAAACTAACTAAACTAACTAAACTAACTAAACTAACTAAACTAACTAAACTAACTAAACTAACTAAACTAACTAAACTAACTAAACTAACTAAACTAACTAAACTAACTAAACTAACTAAACTAACTAAACTAACTAAACTAACTAAACTAACTAAACTAACTAAACTAACTAAACTAACTAAACTAACTAAACTAACTAAACTAACTAAACTAACTAAACTAACTAAACTAACTAAACTAACTAAACTAACTAAACTAACTAAACTAACTAAACTAACTAAACTAACTAAACTAACTAAACTAACTAAACTAACTAAACTAACTAAACTAACTAAACTAACTAAACTAACTAAACTAACTAAACTAACTAAACTAACTAAACTAACTAAACTAACTAAACTAACTAAACTAACTAAACTAACTAAACTAACTAAACTAACTAAACTAACTAAACTAACTAAACTAACTAAACTAACTAAACTAACTAAACTAACTAAACTAACTAAACTAACTAAACTAACTAAACTAACTAAACTAACTAAACTAACTAAACTAACTAAACTAACTAAACTAACTAAACTAACTAAACTAACTAAACTAACTAAACTAACTAAACTAACTAAACTAACTAAACTAACTAAACTAACTAAACTAACTAAACTAACTAAACTAACTAAACTAACTAAACTAACTATACTAACTAAACTAACTAAACTAACTAAACTAACTAAACTAACTAAACTAACTAAACTAACTAAACTAACTAAACTAACTAAACTAACTAAACTAACTAAACTAACTAAACTAACTAAACTAACTAAACTAACTAAACTAACTAAACTAACTAAACTAACTAAACTAACTAAACTAACTAAACTAACTAAACTAACTAAACTAACTAAACTAACTAAACTAACTAAACTAACTAAACTAACTAAACTAACTAAACTAACTAAACTAACTAAACTAACTAAACTAACTAAACTAACTAAACTAACTAAACTAACTAAACTAACTAAACTAACTAAACTAACTAAACTAACTAAACTAACTAAACTAACTAAACTAACTAAACTAACTAAACTAACTAAACTAACTAAACTAACTAAACTAACTAAACTAACTAAACTAACTAAACTAACTAAACTAACTAAACTAACTAAACTAACTAAACTAACTAAACTAACTAAACTAACTAAACTAACTAAACTAACTAAACTAACTAAACTAACTAAACTAACTAAACTAACTAAACTAACTAAACTAACTAAACTAACTAAACTAACTAAACTAACTAAACTAACTAAACTAACTAAACTAACTAAACTAACTAAACTAACTAAACTAACTAAACTAACTAAACTAACTAAACTAACTAAACTAACTAAACTAACTAAACTAACTAAACTAACTAAACTAACTAAACTAACTAAACTAACTAAACTAACTAAACTAACTAAACTAACTAAACTAACTAAACTAACTAAACTAACTAAACTAACTAAACTAACTAAACTAACTAAACTAACTAAACTAACTAAACTAACTAAACTAACTAAACTAACTAAACTAACTAAACTAACTAAACTAACTAAACTAACTAAACTAACTAAACTAACTAAACTAACTAAACTAACTAAACTAACTAAACTAACTAAACTAACTAAACTAACTAAACTAACTAAACTAACTAAACTAACTAAACTAACTAAACTAACTAAACTAACTAAACTAACTAAACTAACTAAACTAACTAAACTAACTAAACTAACTAAACTAACTAAACTAACTAAACTAACTAAACTAACTAAACTAACTAAACTAACTAAACTAACTAAACTAACTAAACTAACTAAACTAACTAAACTAACTAAACTAACTAAACTAACTAAACTAACTAAACTAACTAAACTAACTAAACTAACTAAACTAACTAAACTAACTAAACTAACTAAACTAACTAAACTAACTAAACTAACTAAACTAACTAAACTAACTAAACTAACTAAACTAACTAAACTAACTAAACTAACTAAACTAACTAAACTAACTAAACTAACTAAACTAACTAAACTAACTAAACTAACTAAACTAACTAAACTAACTAAACTAACTAAACTAACTAAACTAACTAAACTAACTAAACTAACTAAACTAACTAAACTAACTAAACTAACTAAACTAACTAAACTAACTAAACTAACTAAACTAACTAAACTAACTAAACTAACTAAACTAACTAAACTAACTAAACTAACTAAACTAACTAAACTAACTAAACTAACTAAACTAACTAAACTAACTAAACTAACTAAACTAACTAAACTAACTAAACTAACTAAACTAACTAAACTAACTAAACTAACTAAACTAACTAAACTAACTAAACTAACTAAACTAACTAAACTAACTAAACTAACTAAACTAACTAAACTAACTAAACTAACTAAACTAACTAAACTAACTAAACTAACTAAACTAACTAAACTAACTAAACTAACTAAACTAACTAAACTAACTAAACTAACTAAACTAACTAAACTAACTAAACTAACTAAACTAACTAAACTAACTAAACTAACTAAACTAACTAAACTAACTAAACTAACTAAACTAACTAAACTAACTAAACTAACTAAACTAACTAAACTAACTAAACTAACTAAACTAACTAAACTAACTAAACTAACTAAACTAACTAAACTAACTAAACTAACTAAACTAACTAAACTAACTAAACTAACTAAACTAACTAAACTAACTAAACTAACTAAACTAACTAAACTAACTAAACTAACTAAACTAACTAAACTAACTAAACTAACTAAACTAACTAAACTAACTAAACTAACTAAACTAACTAAACTAACTAAACTAACTAAACTAACTAAACTAACTAAACTAACTAAACTAACTAAACTAACTAAACTAACTAAACTAACTAAACTAACTAAACTAACTAAACTAACTAAACTAACTAAACTAACTAAACTAACTAAACTAACTAAACTAACTAAACTAACTAAACTAACTAAACTAACTAAACTAACTAAACTAACTAAACTAACTAAACTAACTAAACTAACTAAACTAACTAAACTAACTAAACTAACTAAACTAACTAAACTAACTAAACTAACTAAACTAACTAAACTAACTAAACTAACTAAACTAACTAAACTAACTAAACTAACTAAACTAACTAAACTAACTAAACTAACTAAGCTAACTAAACTAACTAAACTAACTAAACTAACTAAACTAACTAAACTAACTAAACTAACTAAACTAACTAAACTAACTAAACTAACTAAACTAACTAAACTAACTAAACTAACTAAACTAACTAAACTAACTAAACTAACTAAACTAACTAAACTAACTAAACTAACTAAACTAACTAAACTAACTAAACTAACTAAACTAACTAAACTAACTAAACTAACTAAACTAACTAAACTGACTAAACTAACTAAACTAACTAAACTAACTAAACTAACTAAACTAACTAAACTAACTAAACTAACTAAACTAACTAAACTAACTAAACTAACTAAACTAACTAAACTAACTAAACTAACTAAACTAACTAAACTAACTAAACTAACTAAACTAACTAAACTAACTAAACTAACTAAACTAACTAAACTAACTAAACTAACTAAACTAACTAAACTAACTAAACTAACTAAACTAACTAAACTAACTAAACTAACTAAACTAACTAAACTAACTAAACTAACTAAACTAACTAAACTAACTAAACTAACTAAACTAACTAAACTAACTAAACTAACTAAACTAACTAAACTAACTAAACTAACTAAACTAACTAAACTAACTAAACTAACTAAACTAACTAAACTAACTAAACTAACTAAACTAACTAAACTAACTAAACTAACTAAACTAACTAAACTAACTAAACTAACTAAACTAACTAAACTAACTAAACTAACTAAACTAACTAAACTAACTAAACTAACTAAACTAACTAAACTAACTAAACTAACTAAACTAACTAAACTAACTAAACTAACTAAACTAACTAAACTAACTAAACTAACTAAACTAACTAAACTAACTAAACTAACTAAACTAACTAAACTAACTAAACTAACTAAACTAACTAAACTAACTAAACTAACTAAACTAACTAAACTAACTAAACTAACTAAACTAACTAAACTAACTAAACTAACTAAACTAACTAAACTAACTAAACTAACTAAACTAACTAAACTAACTAAACTAACGAAACTAACTAAACTAACTAAACTAACTAAACTAACTAAACTAACTAAACTAACTAAACTAACTAAACTAACTAAACTAACTAAACTAACTAAACTAACTAAACTAACTAAACTAACTAAACTAACTAAACTAACTAAACTAACTAAACTAACTAAACTAACTAAACTAACTAAACTAACTAAACTAACTAAACTAACTAAACTAACTAAACTAACTAAACTAACTAAACTAACTAAACTAACTAAACTAACTAAACTAACTAAACTAACTAAACTAACTAAACTAACTAAACTAACTAAACTAACTAAACTAACTAAACTAACTAAACTAACTAAACTAACTAAACTAACTAAACTAACTAAACTAACTAAACTAACTAAACTAACTAAACTAACTAAACTAACTAAACTAACTAAACTAACTAAACTAACTAAACTAACTAAACTAACTAAACTAACTAAACTAACTAAACTAACTAAACTAACTAAACTAACTAAACTAACTAAACTAACTAAACTAACTAAACTAACTAAACTAACTAAACTAACTAAACTAACTAAACTAACTAAACTAACTAAACTAACTAAACTAACTAAACTAACTAAACTAACTAAACTAACTAAACTAACTAAACTAACTAAACTAACTAAACTAACTAAACTAACTAAACTAACTAAACTAACTAAACTAACTAAACTAACTAAACTAACTAAACTAACTAAACTAACTAAACTAACTAAACTAACTAAACTAACTAAACTAACTAAACTAACTAAACTAACTAAACTAACTAAACTAACTAAACTAACTAAACTAACTAAACTAACTAAACTAACTAAACTAACTAAACTAACTAAACTAACGAAACTAACTAAACTAACTAAACTAACTAAACTAACTAAACTAACTAAACTAACTAAACTAACTAAACTAACTAAACTAACTAAACTAACTAAACTAACTAAACTAACTAAACTAACTAAACTAACTAAACTAACTAAACTAACTAAACTAACTAAACTAACTAAACTAACTAAACTAACTAAACTAACTAAACTAACTAAACTAACTAAACTAACTAAACTAACTAAACTAACTAAACTAACTAAACTAACTAAACTAACTAAACTAACTAAACTAACTAAACTAACTAAACTAACTAAACTAACTAAACTAACTAAACTAACTAAACTAACTAAACTAACTAAACTAACTAAACTAACTAAACTAACTAAACTAACTAAACTAACTAAACTAACTAAACTAACTAAACTAACTAAACTAACTAAACTAACTAAACTAACTAAACTAACTAAACTAACTAAACTAACTAAACTAACTAAACTAACTAAACTAACTAAACTAACTAAACTAACTAAACTAACTAAACTAACTAAACTAACTAAACTAACTAGACTAACTAAACTAACTAAACTAACTAAACTAACTAAACTAACTAAACTAACTAAACTAACTAAACTAACTAAACTAACTAAACTAACTAAACTAACTAAACTAACTAAACTAACTAAACTAACTAAACTAACTAAACTAACTAAACTAACTAAACTAACTAAACTAACTAAACTAACTAAACTAACTAAACTAACTAAACTAACTAAACTAACTAAACTAACTAAACTAACTAAACTAACTAAACTAACTAAACTAACTAAACTAACTAAACTAACTAAACTAACTAAACTAACTAACTAACTAAACTAACTAAACTAACTAAACTAACTAAACTAACTAAACTAACTAAACTAACTAAACTAACTAAACTAACTAAACTAACTAAACTAACTAAACTAACTAAACTAACTAAACTAACTAAACTAACTAAACTAACTAAACTAACTAAACTAACTAAACTAACTAAACTAACGAAACTAACTAAACTAACTAAACTAACTAAACTAACTAAACTAACTAAACTAACTAAACTAACTAAACTAACTAAACTAACTAAACTAACTAAACTAACTAAACTAACTAAACTAACTAAACTAACTAAACTAACTAAACTAACTAAACTAACTAAACTAACTAAACTAACTAAACTAACTAAACTAACTAAACTAACTAAACTAACTAAACTAACTAAACTAACTAAACTAACTAAACTAACTAAACTAACTAAACTAACTAAACTAACTAAACTAACTAAACTAACTAAACTAACTAAACTAACTAAACTAACTAAACTAACTAAACTAACTAAACTAACTAAACTAACTAAACTAACTAAACTAACTAAACTAACTAAACTAACTAAACTAACTAAACTAACTAAACTAACTAAACTAACTAAACTAACTAAACTAACTAAACTAACTAAACTAACTAAACTAACTAAACTAACTAAACTAACTAAACTAACTAAACTAACTAAACTAACTAAACTAACTAAACTAACTAAACTAACTAAACTAACTAAACTAACTAAACTAACTAAACTAACTAAACTAACTAAACTAACTAAACTAACTAAACTAACTAAACTAACTAAACTAACTAAACTAACTAAACTAACTAAACTAACTAAACTAACTAAACTAACTAAACTAACTAAACTAACTAAACTAACTAAACTAACTAAACTAACTAAACTAACTAAACTAACTAAACTAACTAAACTAACTAAACTAACTAAACTAACTAAACTAACTAAACTAACTAAACTAACTAAACTAACTAAACTAACTAAACTAACTAAACTAACTAAACTAACTAAACTAACTAAACTAACTAAACTAACTAAACTAACTAAACTAACTAAACTAACTAAACTAACTAAACTAACTAAACTAACTAAACTAACTAAACTAACTAAACTAACTAAACTAACTAAACTAGCTAAACTGACTAAACTAACTAAACTAACTAAACTAACTAAACTAACTAAACTAACTAAACTAACTAAACTAACTAAACTAACTAAACTAACTAAACTAACTAAACTAACTAAACTAACTAAACTAACTAAACTAACTAAACTAACTAAACTAACTAAACTAACTAAACTAACTAAACTAACTAAACTAACTAAACTAACTAAACTAACTAAACTAACTCAACTAACTAAACTAACTAAACTAACTAAACTAACTAAACTAACTAAACTAACTAAACTAACTAAACTAACTAAACTAACTAAACTAACTAAACTAACTAAACTAACTAAACTAACTAAACTAACTAAACTAACTAAACTAACTAAACTAACTAAACTAACTAAACTAACTAAACTAACTAAACTAACTAAACTAACTAAACTAACTAAACTAACTAAACTAACTGAACTAACTAAACTAACTAAACTAACTAAACTAACTAAACTAACTAAACTAACTAAACTAACTAAACTAACTAAACTAACTAAACTAACTAAACTAACTAAACTAACTAAACTAACTAAACTAACTAAACTAACTAAACTAACTAAACTAACTAAACTAACTAAACTAACTAAACTAACTAAACTAACTAAACTAACTAAACTAACTAAACTAACTAAACTAACTAAACTAACTAAACTAACTAAACTAACTAAACTAACTAAACTAACTAAACTAACTAAACTAACTAAACTAACTAAACTAACTAAACTAACTAAACTAACTAAACTAACTAAACTAACTAAACTAACTAAACTAACTAAACTAACTAAACTAACTAAACTAACTAAACTAACTAAACTAACTAAACTAACTAAACTAACTAAACTAACTAAACTAACTAAACTAACTAAACTAACTAAACTAACTAAACTAACTAAACTAACTAAACTAACTAAACTAACTAAACTAACTAAACTAACTAAACTAACTAAACTAACTAAACTAACTAAACTAACTAAACTAACTAAACTAACTAAACTAACTAAACTAACTAAACTAACTAAACTAACTAAACTAACTAAACTAACTAAACTAACTAAACTAACTAAACTAACTAATCTAACTAAACTAACTAAACTAACTAAACTAACTAAACTAACTAAACTAACTAAACTAACTAAACTAACTAAACTAACTAAACTAACTAAACTAACTAAACTAACTAACTAACTAAACTAAACTAACTAACTAACTAAACTAACTAAACTAACTAAACTAACTAAACTAACTAAACTAACTAAACTAACTAAACTAACTAAACTAACTAAACTAACTAAACTAACTAAACTAACTAAACTAACTAAACTAACTAAACTAACTAAACTAACTAAACTAACTAAACTAACTAAACTAACTAAACTAACTAAACTAACTAAACTAACTAAACTAACTAAACTAACTAAACTAACTAAACTAACTAAACTAACTAAACTAACTAAACTAACTAAACTAACTAAACTAACTAAACTAACTAAACTAACTAAACTAACTAAACTAACTAAACTAACTAAACTAACTAAACTAACTAAACTAACTAAACTAACTAAACTAACTAAACTAACTAAACTAACTAAACTAACTAAACTAACTAAACTAACTAAACTAACTAAACTAACTAAACTAACTAAACTAACTAAACTAACTAAACTAACTAAACTAACTAAACTAACTAAACTAACTAAACTAACTAAACTAACTAAACTAACTAAACTAACTAAACTAACTAAACTAACTAAACTAACTAAACTAACTAAACTAACTAAACTAACTAAACTAACTAAACTAACTAAACTAACTAAACTAACTAAACTAACTAAACTAACTAAACTAACTAAACTAACTAAACTAACTAAACTAACTAAACTAACTAAACTAACTAAACTAACTAAACTAACTAAACTAACTAAACTAACTAAACTAACTAAACTAACTAAACTAACTAAACTAACTAAACTAACTAAACTAGCTAAACTAACTAAACTAACTAAACTAACTAAACTAACTAAACTAACTAAACTAACTAAACTAACTAAACTAACTAAACTAACTAAACTAACTAAACTAACTAAACTAACTAAACTAACTAAACTAACTAAACTAACTAAACTAACTAAACTAACTAAACTAACTAAACTAACTAAACTAACTAAACTAACTAAACTAACTAAACTAACTAAACTAACTAAACTAACTAAACTAACTAAACTAACTAAACTAACTAAACTAACTAAACTAACTAAACTAACTAAACTAACTAAACTAACTAAACTAACTAAACTAACTAAACTAACTAAACTAACTAAACTAACTAAACTAACTAAACTAACTAAACTAACTAAACTAACTAAACTAACTAAACTAACTAAACTAACTAAACTAACTAAACTAACTAAACTAACTAAACTAACTAAACTAACTAAACTAACTAAACTAACTAAACTAACTAAACTAACTAAACTAACTAAACTAACTAAACTAACTAAACTAACTAAACTAACTAAACTAACTAAACTAACTAAACTAACTAAACTAACTAAACTAACTAAACTAACTAAACTAACTAAACTAACTAAACTAACTAAACTAACTAAACTAACTAAACTAACTAAACTAACTAAACTAACTAAACTAACTAAACTAACTAAACTAACTAAACTAACTAAACTAACTAAACTAACTAACTAAACTAACTAAACTAACTAAATAACTAAATAACTAAATAACTAAATAACTAAACTAACTACTAAACTAACTAAACTAACTAAACTAATAAACTAACTAAACTAACTAAACTACTAAACTAACTAAACTAACTAAACTAACTAAACTAACTAAACTAACTAAACTAACTAAACTAACTAAACTAACTAAACTAACTAAACTAACTAAACTAACTAAACTAACTAAACTAACTAAACTACTAAACTAACTAAACTAACTAAACTAACTAAACTAACTAAACTAACTAAACTAACTAAATAACTAACTAACTAAACTAACTAAACTAACTAAACTAACTAAACTAACTAAACTAACTAAACTAACTAAACTAACTAAACTAACTAAAACTAACTAAAACTAACTAAAACTAACTAAACTAACTAAACTAACTAAACTAACCAAACTAACTAAACTAACTAAACTAACTAAACTAACTAAACTAACTAAACTAACTAAACTAACTAAACTAACTAAACTAACTAAACTAACTAAACTAACTAAACTAACTAAACTAACTAAACTAACTAAACTAACTAAACTAACTAAACTAACTAAACTAACTAAACTAACTAACTAACTAAACTAACTAAACTAACTAAACTAACTAAACTAACTAAACTAACTAAAAACTAACTAAACTAACTAAACTAACTAAACTAACTAAACTAACTAAACTAACTAAACTAACTAAACTAACTAAACTAACTAAACTAACTAAACTAACTACAACTAACTAAATAACTAAACAACTAAACTAACTAAACTAACTAACTAACTAAACTAACTAAACTAACTAAACTAACTAAACTAACTAAACTAACTAAACTAACTAAACTAACTAAACTAAACTAAACTAACTAAACTAACTAAACTAACTAAACTAACTAAACTAAACTAAACTAACTAAACTAACTAACTAACTAAACTAACTAAACTAACTAACTAACTAAACTAACTAAACTAACTCTACTAACTAAACTAACTAAACTAACTAAACTAACTAAACTAACTAAACTAACTAAACTAACTAAACTAACTAAACTAAACTAACTAAACTAACTAAACTAACTAAACTAACTAAACTAACTAAACTAACTAAACTAACTAAACTAACTAAACTAACTAAACTAACTAAACTAACTAAACTAACTAAACTAACTAAACTAACTAAACTAACTAAACTAACTAAACTAACTAAACTAACTAAACTAACTAAACTAACTAACTAACTAAACTAACTAAACTAACTAAACTAACTCAACTAACTAAACTAACTAAACTAACAAACAAACAAACTACTAAACTAACTAAACTAACTAAACTAACTAAACTAACTAAACTAACTAAACTAACTAAACTAACTAAACTAACTAAACTAACTAAACTAAACTAAACTAACTAAACTAACTAAACTAACTAAACTAACTAAACTAACTAAACTAACTAAACAAACTAACTAAACTAACTAAACTAACTAAACTAACTAAACTAACTAAACTAACTAAACTAACTAAACTAACTAAACTAACTAAACTAACTAAACTAACTAAACTAACTAAACTAACTAAACTAACAAACTAAACTAACTAAACTAACTAAACTAACTAAACTAACTAAACTAACTAAACTAACTAAACTAACTAAACTAACTAAACTAACTAAACTTACTAAACTAACTAAACTAACTAAACTAACTAAACTAACTAAACTAACTAAACTAACTAAACTAACTAAACTAACTAAACTAACTAAACTAACTAAACTAACTAAACTAACTAAACTAACTAAACTAACTAAACTAACTAAACTAACTAAACTAACTAAACTAACTAAACTAACTAAACTAACTAAACTAACTAAACTAACTAAACTAACTAAACTAACTAACTAACTAAACTAACTAAACTAACTAAACTAACTAAACTAACTAAACTAACTAAACTAACTAAACTAACTAAACAACTAAACTAACTAAACTAACTAAACTAACTAAACTAACTAAACTAACTAAACTAACTAAACTAACTAAACTAACTAAACTAACTAAACTAACTAAACTAACTAACTAAACTAACTAAACTAACTAAACTAACTAAACTAACTAAACTAACTAAACTAACTAAACAACCTAAACAACTAAACTAACTAAACTAACTAAACTAACTAAACTAACCTAAACTAACTAAACTAACTAAACTAACTAAACTAACTAAACTAACTAAACTAACTAAACTAACTAAACTAACTAAACTAACTAAACTAACTAAACTAACTAAACTAACTAAACTAACTAAACAACCTAAACTAACTAAACTAACTAAACTAACTAAACTAACTAAACTAACTAAACTAACTAAACTAACTAAACTAACTAAACTAACTAAACTAACTAAACTAACTAAACTAACTAAACTACACTAAACTAACTAAACTAACTAAACTAACTAAACTAACTAAACTAACTAAACTAACTAAACTAACTAAACTAACTAACTAACTAACTAAACTAACTAACTAAACTAACTAAACTAACTAAACTAACTAAACTAACTAAACTAACTAAACTAACTAAACTAACTAAACTAACTAAACTAACTACAACTAACTAACAAACTAACTAAACTAACTAAACTAACTAAACTAACTAAACTAACTAAACTAACTAAACTAACTAAACTAACTAAACTAACTAAACTAACTAAACTAACTAAACTAACTAAACTAACTAAACTAACAAAACTAACTAAACTAACTAAACTAACTAAACTAACTAAACTAACTAAACTAACTAAACTAACTAAACTAACTAAACTAACTAAACTAACTAAACTAACTAAACTAACTAAACTAACTAAACTAACTAAACTAACTAAACTAACTAAACTAACTAAACTAACTAAACTAACTAAACTAACTAACTAACTAAACTAACTAAACTAACTAAACTAACTAAACTACTAAAACTAACTAAAACTAACTAAACTAACTAAACTAAACTAAACTAACTAAACTAACTAAACTAACTAAACTAACTAAACTAACTAAACTAACTAAACTAACTAAACTAACTAAAACTAACTAAACTAACTAAACTAACTAAACTAACTAAACTAACTAAACTAACTAAACTAACTAAACTAACTAAACTAACTAAACTAACTAAAACTAACTAACTAACTAAACTAAACTAACTAAACTAACTAAACTAACTAAACTAACTAAACTAACTAAACTAACTAAACTAACTAAACTAACTAACTAACTAAACTAACTAAACTAACTAAACTAACTAAACTAACTAAACTAACTAAACTAACTAAACTAACTAAACTAACTAAACTAACTAAACTAACTAAACTAACTAAACTAACTAAACTAACTAAACTAACTAAACTAACTAAACTAACTAAAACTAACTAAACTAACTAAACTAACTAAACTAACTAAACTAACTAAACTAACTAAACTAACTAAACTAACTAACTAAACTAACTAAACTAAACTAAACTAACTAAACTAACTAAACTAACTAAACTAACTAAACTAACTAAATAACTAAATAACTAAATAACTAAACTAACTAAACTAACTAAACTAACTAAACTAACTAAACTAACTAAACTAACTAAACTAACTAAACTAACTAAACTAACTAAACTAACTAACTAACTAAACTAACTAAACTAAAAACTAACTAAACTAACTAAACTAACTAAACTAACTAAACTAACTAAACTAACTAAACTAACTAAACTAACTAAACTAACTAAACTAACTAAACTAACTAAACTAACTAAACTAACTAAACTAACTAAACTAACTAAACTAACTAAACTAACTAAACTAACTAAACTAAACTAAACTAACTAAACTAACTAAACTAACTAAACTAACTAAACTAACTAAACTAACTAAACTAACTAAACTAACTAAACTAACTAAACTAACTAAACTAAACTAAACTAACTAAACTAACTAAACTAACTAAACTAACTAAACTAACTAAACTAACTAAACTAACTAAACTAACTAAACTAACTAACAACTAAACTAACTAAACTAACTAAACTAACTAAACTAACTAAACTAACTAAACTAACTAAACTACTAACTAAACTAACTAACTAAACTAACTAAACTAACTAAACTAACTAAACTAACTAAACTAACTAAACTAACTAAACTAACTAAACTAACTAAACAACTAAACTAACTAAACTAACTAAACTAACTAAACTAACTAAACTAACTAAACTAACTAAACTAACTAAACTAACTAAACTAACTAAACTAACTAAACTAACTAAACTAACTAAACTAACTAAACTAACTAAACTAACTAAACTAACTAAACTAACTAACTAACTAAACTAACTAAACTACTAAACTAACTAAACTAACTAAACTAACTAAACTAACTAAACTAACTAAACTAACTAAACTAACTAAACTAACTAAACTAACTAAACTAACTAAACTAACTAAACTAACTAAACTAACTAAACTAACTAAACTAACTAAACTAACTAAACTAACTAAACTAACTAAACTAACTAAACTACCTAAACTAACTAAACTAACTAAACTAACTAAACTAACTAAACTAACTAAACTAACTAAACTAACTAAACTAACTAAACTAACTAAACTAACTAAACTAACTAAACTAAACTAAACTAACTAAACTAACTAAACTAACTAAACTAACTAAACTAACTAAACTAACTAAACTAACTAAACTAACTAAACTAACTAAAACTAACTAAACTAACTAAACTAACTAAACTAACTAAACTAACTAAACTAACTAAACACTAAACTAACTAAACTAACTAAACTAACTAAACTAACTAAACTAACTAAACTAACTAAACTAACTAAACTAACTAAACTAACTAAACTAACTAAACTAACTAAACTAACTAAACTAACTAAACTAACTAAACTAACTAAACTAACTAAACTAACTAAACTAACTAAACTAACTAAACTAACTAAACTAACTAAACTAACTAAACTAACTAAACTAACTAAACTAACTAAACTAACTAAACTAACTAAACTAACTAAACTAACTAAACAACTAAACTAACTAAACTAACTAAACTAACTAAACTAACTAAACTAACTAAACTAACTAAACTAACTAAACTAACTAAACTAACTAAACTAACTAAACTAACTAAACTAACTAAACTAACTAAACTAACTAAACTAACTAAACTAACTAAACTAACTAAACTAACTAAACTAACTAAACTAACTAAACTAACTAAACTAACTAAACTAACTAAACTAACTAAACTAACTAAACTAACTAAACTAACTAAACTAACTAAACTAACTAAACTAACTAAACTAACTAAACTAACTAAACTAACTAAACATAACTAACAACTAACTAAACTAACTAAACTAACTAAACTAACTAAACTAACTAAACTAACTAAACTAACTAAACTAACTAAACTAACTAAACTAACTAAACTAACTAAACTAACTAAACTAACTAAACTAACTAAACTAACTAAACTAACTAAACTAACTAAACTAACTAAACTAACTAAACTAACTAAACTAACTAAACTAACTAAACTAACTAAACTAACTAAACTAACTAAACTAACTAAACTAACTAAACTAACTAAACTAACTAAACTAACTAAACTAACTAAACTAACTAAACTAACTAAACTAACTAAACTAACTAAACTAACTAAACTAACTAAACTAACTAAACTAACTAAACTAACTAAACTAACTAAACTAACTAAACTAACTAAACTAACTAAACTAACTAAACTAACTAAACTAACTAAACTAACTAAACTAACTAAACTAACTAAACTAACTAAACTAACTAAACTAACTAAACTAACTAAACTAACTAAACTAACTAAACTAACTAAACTAACTAAACTAACTAAACTAACTAAACTAACTAAACTAACTAAACTAACTAAACTAACTAAACTAACTAAACTAACTAAACTAACTAAACTAACTAAACTAACTAAACTAACTAAACTAACTAAACTAACTAAACTAACTAAACTAACTAAACTAACTAAACTAACTAAACTAACTAAACTAACTAAACTAACTAAACTAACTAAACTAACTAAACTAACTAAACTAACTAAACTAACTAAACTAACTAAACTAACTAAACTAACTAAACTAACTAAACTAACTAAACTAACTAAACTAACTAAACTAACTAAACTAACTAAACTAACTAAACTAACTAAACTAACTAAACTAACTAAACTAACTAAACTAACTAAACTAACTAAACTAACTAAACTAACTAAACTAACTAAACTAACTAAACTAACTAAACTAACTAAACTAACTAAACTAACTAAACTAACTAAACTAACTAAACTAACTAAACTAACTAAACTAACTAAACTAACTAAACTAACTAAACTAACTAAACTAACTAAACTAACTAAACTAACTAAACTAACTAAACTAACTAAACTAACTAAACTAACTAAACTAACTAAACTAACTAAACTAACTAAACTAACTAAACTAACTAAACTAACTAAACTAACTAAACTAACTAAACTAACTAAACTAACTAAACTAACTAAACTAACTAAACTAACTAAACTAACTAAACTAACTAAACTAACTAAACTAACTAAACTAACTAAACTAACTAAACTAACTAAACTAACTAAACTAACTAAACTAACTAAACTAACTAAACTAACTAAACTAACTAAACTAACTAAACTAACTAAACTAACTAAACTAACTAAACTAACTAAACTAAGTAAACTAACTAAACTAACTAAACTAACTAAACTAACTAAACTAACTAAACTAACTAAACTAACTAAACTAACTAAACTAACTAAACTAACTAAACTAACTAAACTAACTAAACTAACTAAACTAACTAAACTAACTAAACTAACTAAACTAACTAAACTAACTAAACTAACTAAACTAACTAAACTAACTAAACTAACTAAACTAACTAAACTAACTAAACTAACTAAACTAACTAAACTAACTAAACTAACTAAACTAAGTAAACTAACTAAACTAACTAAACTAACTAAACTAACTAAACTAACTAAACTAACTAAACTAACTAAACTAACTAAACTAACTAAACTAACTAAACTAACTAAACTAACTAAACTAACTAAACTAACTAAACTAACTAAACTAACTAAACTAACTAAACTAACTAAACTAACTAAACTAACTAAACTAACTAAACTAACTAAACTAACTAAACTAACTAAACTAACTAAACTAACTAAACTAACTAAACTAACTAAACTAACTAAACTAACTAAACTAACTAAACTAACTAAACTAACTAAACTAACTAAACTAACTAAACTAACTAAACTAACTAAACTAACTAAACTAACTAAACTAACTAAACTAACTAAACTAACTAAACTAACTAAACTAACTAAACTAACTAAACTAACTAAACTAACTAAACTAACTAAACTAACTAAACTAACTAAACTAACTAAACTAACTAAACTAACTAAACTAACTAAACTAACTAAACTAACTAAACTAACTAAACTAACTAAACTAACTAAACTAACTAAACTAACTAAACTAACTAAACTAACTAAACTAACTAAACTAACTAAACTAACTAAACTAACTAAACTAACTAAACTAACTAAACTAACTAAACTAACTAAACTAACTAAACTAACTAAACTAACTAAACTAACTAAACTAACTAAACTAACTAAACTAACTAAACTAACTAAACTAACTAAACTAACTAAACTAACTAAACTAACTAAACTAACTAAACTAACTAAACTAACTAAACTAACTAAACTAACTAAACTAACTAAACTAACTAAACTAACTAAACTAACTAAACTAACTAAACTAACTAAACTAACTAAACTAACTAAACTAACTAAACTAACTAAACTAACTAAACTAACTAAACTAACTAAACTAACTAAACTAACTAAACTAACTAAACTAACTAAACTAACTAAACTAACTAAACTAACTAAACTAACTAAACTAACTAAACTAACTAAACTAACTAAACTAACTAAACTAACTAAACTAACTAAACTAACTAAACTAACTAAACTAACTAAACTAACTAAACTAACTAAACTAACTAAACTAACTAAACTAACTAAACTAACTAAACTAACTAAACTAACTAAACTAACTAAACTAACTAAACTAACTAAACTAACTAAACTAACTAAACTAACTAAACTAACTAAACTAACTAAACTAACTAAACTAACTAAACTAACTAAACTAACTAAACTAACTAAACTAACTAAACTAACTAAACTAACTAAACTAACTAAACTAACTAAACTAACTAAACTAACTAAACTAACTAAACTAACTAAACTAACTAAACTAACTAAACTAACTAAACTAACTAAACTAACTAAACTAACTAAACTAACTAAACTAACTAAACTAACTAAACTAACTAAACTAACTAAACTAACTAAACTAACTAAACTAACTAAACTAACTAAACTAACTAAACTAACTAAACTAACTAAACTAACTAAACTAACTAAACTAACTAAACTAACTAAACTAACTAAACTAACTAAACTAACTAAACTAACTAAACTAACTAAACTAACTAAACTAACTAAACTAACTAAACTAACTAAACTAACTAAACTAACTAAACTAACTAAACTAACTAAACTAACTAAACTAACTAAACTAACTAAACTAACTAAACTAACTAAACTAACTAAACTAACTAAACTAACTAAACTAACTAAACTAACTAAACTAACTAAACTAACTAAACTAACTAAACTAACTAAACTAACTAAACTAACTAAACTAACTAAACTAACTAAACTAACTAAACTAACTAAACTAACTAAACTAACTAAACTAACTAAACTAACTAAACTAACTAAACTAACTAAACTAACTAAACTAACTAAACTAACTAAACTAACTAAACTAACTAAACTAACTAAACTAACTAAACTAACTAAACTAACTAAACTAACTAAACTAACTAAACTAACTAAACTAACTAAACTAACTAAACTAACTAAACTAACTAAACTAACTAAACTAACTAAACTAACTAAACTAACTAAACTAACTAAACTAACTAAACTAACGAAACTAACTAAACTAACTAAACTAACTAAACTAACTAAACTAACTAAACTAACTAAACTAACTAAACTAACTAAACTAACTAAACTAACTAAACTAACTAAACTAACTAAACTAACTAAACTAACTAAACTAACTAAACTAACTAAACTAACTAAACTAACTAAACTAACTAAACTAACTAAACTAACTAAACTAACTAAACTAACTAAACTAACTAAACTAACTAAACTAACTAAACTAACTAAACTAACTAAACTAACTAAACTAACTAAACTAACTAAACTAACTAAACTAACTAAACTAACTAAACTAACTAAACTAACTAAACTAACTAAACTAACTAAACTAACTAAACTAACTAAACTAACTAAACTAACTAAACTAACTAAACTAACTAAACTAACTAAACTAACTAAACTAACTAAACTAACTAAACTAACTAAACTAACTAAACTAACTAAACTAACTAAACTAACTAAACTAACTAAACTAACTAAACTAACTAAACTAACTAAACTAACTAAACTAACTAAACTAACTAAACTAACTAAACTAACTAAACTAACTAAACTAACTAAACTAACTAAACTAACTAAACTAACTAAACTAACTAAACTAACTAAACTAACTAAACTAACTAAACTAACTAAACTAACTAAACTAACTAAACTAACTAAACTAACTAAACTAACTAAACTAACTAAACTAACTAAACTAACTAAACTAACTAAACTAACTAAACTAACTAAACTAACTAAACTAACTAAACTAACTAAACTAACTAAACTAACTAAACTAACTAAACTAACTAAACTAACTAAACTAACTAAACTAACTAAACTAACTAAACTAACTAAACTAACTAAACTAACTAAACTAACTAAACTAACTAAACTAACTAAACTAACTAAACTAACTAAACTAACTAAACTAACTAAACTAACTAAACTAACTAAACTAACTAAACTAACTAAACTAACTAAACTAACTAAACTAACTAAACTAACTAAACTAACTAAACTAACTAAACTAACTAAACTAACTAAACTAACTAAACTAACTAAACTAACTAAACTAACTAAACTAACTAAACTAACTAAACTAACTAAACTAACTAAACTAACTAAACTAACTAAACTAACTAAACTAACTAAACTAACTAAACTAACTAAACTAACTAAACTAACTAAACTAACTAAACTAACTAAACTAACTAAACTAACTAAACTAACTAAACTAACTAAACTAACTAAACTAACTAAACTAACTAAACTAACTAAACTAACTAAACTAACTAAACTAACTAAACTAACTAAACTAACTAAACTAACTAAACTAACTAAACTAACTAAACTAACTAAACTAACTAAACTAACTAAACTAACTAAACTAACTAAACTAACTAAACTAACTAAACTAACTAAACTAACTAAACTAACTAAACTAACTAAACTAACTAAACTAACTAAACTAACTAAACTAACTAAACTAACTAAACTAACTAAACTAACTAAACTAACTAAACTAACTAAACTAACTAAACTAACTAAACTAACTAAACTAACTAAACTAACTAAACTAACTAAACTAACTAAACTAACTAAACTAACTAAACTAACTAAACTAACTAAACTAACTAAACTAACTAAACTAACTAAACTAACTAAACTAACTAAACTAACTAAACTAACTAAACTAACTAAACTAACTAAACTAACTAAACTAACTAAACTAACTAAACTAACTAAACTAACTAAACTAACTAAACTAACTAAACTAACTAAACTAACTAAACTAACTAAACTAACTAAACTAACTAAACTAACTAAACTAACTAAACTAACGAAACTAACTAAACTAACTAAACTAACTAAACTAACTAAACTAACTAAACTAACTAAACTAACTAAACTAACTAAACTAACTAAACTAACTAAACTAACTAAACTAACTAAACTAACTAAACTAACTAAACTAACTAAACTAACTAAACTAACTAAACTAACTAAACTAACTAAACTAACTAAACTAACTAAACTAACTAAACTAACTAAACTAACTAAACTAACTAAACTAACTAAACTAACTAAACTAACTAAACTAACTAAACTAACTAAACTAACTAAACTAACTAAACTAACTAAACTAACTAAACTAACTAAACTAACTAAACTAACTAAACTAACTAAACTAACTAAACTAACTAAACTAACTAAACTAACTAAACTAACTAAACTAACTAAACTAACTAAACTAACTAAACTAACTAAACTAACTAAACTAACTAAACTAACTAAACTAACTAAACTAACTAAACTAACTAAACTAACTAAACTAACTAAACTAACTAAACTAACTAAACTAACTAAACTAACTAAACTAACTAAACTAACTAAACTAACTAAACTAACTAAACTAACTAAACTAACTAAACTAACTAAACTAACTAAACTAACTAAACTAACTAAACTAACTAAACTAACTAAACTAACTAAACTAACTAAACTAACTAAACTAACTAAACTAACTAAACTAACTAGACTAACTAAACTAACTAAACTAACTAAACTAACTAAACTAACTAAACTAACTAAACTAACTAAACTAACTAAACTAACTAAACTAACTAAACTAACTAAACTAACTAAACTAACTAAACTAACTAAACTAACTAAACTAACTAAACTAACTAAACTAACTAAACTAACTAAACTAACTAAACTAACTAAACTAACTAAACTAACTAAACTAACTAAACTAACTAAACTAACTAAACTAACTAAACTAACTAAACTAACTAAACTAACTAAACTAACTAAACTAACTAAACTAACTAAACTAACTAAACTAACTAAACTAACTAAACTAACTAAACTAACTAAACTAACTAAACTAACTAAACTAACTAAAGTAACTAAACTAACTAAACTAACTAAACTAACTAAACTAACTAAACTAACTAAACTAACTAAACTAACTAAACTAACTAAACTAACTAAACTAACTAAACTAACTAAACTAACTAAACTAACTAAACTAACTAAACTAACTAAACTAACTAAACTAACTAAACTAACTAAACTAACTAAACTAACTAAACTAACTAAACTAACTAAACTAACTAAACTAACTAAACTAACTAAACTAACTAAACTAACTAAACTAACTAAACTAACTAAACTAACTAAACTAACTAAACTAACTAAACTAACTAAACTAACTAAACTAACTAAACTAACTAAACTAACTAAACTAACTAAACTAACTAAACTAACTAAACTAACTAAACTAACTAAACTAACTAAACTAACTAAACTAACTAAACTAACTAAACTAACTAAACTAACTAAACTAACTAAACTAACTAAACTAACTAAACTAACTAAACTAACTAAACTAACTAAACTAACTAAACTAACTAAACTAACTAAACTAACTAAACTAACTAAACTAACTAAACTAACTAAACTAACTAAACTAACTAAACTAACTAAACTAACTAAACTAACTAAACTAACTAAACTAACTAAACTAACTAAACTAACTAAACTAACTAAACTAACTAAACTAACTAAACTAACTAAACTAACTAAACTAACTAAACTAACTAAACTAACTAAACTAACTAAACTAACTAAACTAACTAAACTAACTAAACTAACTAAACTAACTAAACTAACTAAACTAACTAAACTAACTAAACTAACTAAACTAACTAAACTAACTAAACTAACTAAACTAACTAAACTAACTAAACTAACTAAACTAACTAAACTAACTAAACTAACTAAACTAACTAAACTAACTAAACTAACTAAACTAACTAAACTAACTAAACTAACTAAACTAACTAAACTAACTAAACTAACTAAACTAACTAAACTAACTAAACTAACTAAACTAACTAAACTAACTAAACTAACTAAACTAACTAAACTAACTAAACTAACTAAACTAACTAAACTAACTAAACTAACTAAACTAACTAAACTAACTAAACTAACTAAACTAACTAAACTAACTAAACTAACTAAACTAACTAAACTAACTAAACTAACTAAACTAACTAAACTAACTAAACTAACTAAACTAACTAAACTAACTAAACTAACTAAACTAACTAAACTAACTAAACTAACTAAACTAACTAAACTAACTAAACTAACTAAACTAACTAAACTAACTAAACTAACTAAACTAACTAAACTAACTAAACTAACTAAACTAACTAAACTAACTAAACTAACTAAACTAACTAAACTAACTAAACTAACTAAACTAACTAAACTAACTAAACTAACTAAACTAACTAAACTAACTAAACTAACTAAACTAACTAAACTAACTAAACTAACTAAACTAACTAAACTAACTAAACTAACTAAACTAACTAAACTAACTAAACTAACTAAACTAACTAAACTAACTAAACTAACTAAACTAACTAAACTAACTAAACTAACTAAACTAACTAAACTAACTAAACTAACTAAACTAACTAAACTAACTAAACTAACTAAACTAACTAAACTAACTAAACTAACTAAACTAACTAAACTAACTAAACTAACTAAACTAACTAAACTAACTAAACTAACTAAACTAACTAAACTAACTAAACTAACTAAACTAACTAAACTAACTAAACTAACTAAACTAACTAAACTAACTAAACTAACTAAACTAACTAAACTAACTAAACTAACTAAACTAACTAAACTAACTAAACTAACTAAACTAACTAAACTAACTAAACTAACTAAACTAACTAAACTAACTAAACTAACTAAACTAACTAAACTAACTAAACTAACTAAACTAACTAAACTAACTAAACTAACTAAACTAACTAAACTAACTAAACTAACTAAACTAACTAAACTAACTAAACTAACTAAACTAACTAAACTAACTAAACTAACTAAACTAACTAAACTAACTAAACTAACTAAACTAACTGAACTAACTAAACTAACTAAACTAACTAAACTAACTAAACTAACTAAACTAACTAAACTAACTAAACTAACTAAACTAACTAAACTAACTAAACTAACTAAACTAACTAAACTAACTAAACTAACTAAACTAACTAAACTAACTAAACTAACTAAACTAACTAAACTAACTAAACTAACTAAACTAACTAAACTAACTAAACTAACTAAACTAACTAAACTAACTAAACTAACTAAACTAACTAAACTAACTAAACTAACTAAACTAACTAAACTAACTAAACTAACTAAACTAACTAAACTAACTAAACTAACTAAACTAACTAAACTAACTAAACTAACTAAACTAACTAAACTAACTAAACTAACTAAACTAACTAAACTAACTAAACTAACTAAACTAACTAAACTAACTAAACTAACTAAACTAACTAAACTAACTAAACTAACTAAACTAACTAAACTAACTAAACTAACTAAACTAACTAAACTAACTAAACTAACTAAACTAACTAAACTAACTAAACTAACTAAACTAACTAAACTAACTAAACTAACTAAACTAACTAAACTAACTAAACTAACTAAACTAACTAAGCTAACTAAACTAACTAAACTAACTAAACTAACTAAACTAACTAAACTAACTAAACTAACTAAACTAACTAAACTAACTAAACTAACTAAACTAACTAAACTAACTAAACTAACTAAACTAACTAAACTAACTAAACTAACTAAACTAACTAAACTAACTAAACTAACTAAACTAACTAAACTAACTAAACTAACTAAACTAACTAAACTAACTAAACTAACTAAACTAACTAAACTAACTAAACTAACTAAACTAACTAAACTAACTAAACTAACTAAACTAACTAAACTAACTAAACTAACTAAACTAACTAAACTAACTAAACTAACTAAACTAACTAAACTAACTAAACTAACTAAACTAACTAAACTAACTAAACTAACTAAACTAACTAAACTAACTAAACTAACTAAACTAACGAAACTAACTAAACTAACTAAACTAACTAAACTAACTAAACTAACTAAACTAACTAAACTAACTAAACTAACTAAACTAACTAAACTAACTAAACTAACTAAACTAACTAAACTAACTAAACTAACTAAACTAACTAAACTAACTAAACTAACTAAACTAACTAAACTAACTAAACTAACTAAACTAACTAAACTAACTAAACTAACTAAACTAACTAAACTAACTAAACTAACTAAACTAACTAAACTAACTAAACTAACTAAACTAACTAAACTAACTAAACTAACTAAACTAACTAAACTAACTAAACTAACTAAACTAACTAAACTAACTAAACTAACTAAACTAACTAAACTAACTAAACTAACTAAACTAACTAAACTAACTAAACTAACTAAACTAACTAAACTAACTAAACTAACTAAACTAACTAAACTAACTAAACTAACTAAACTAACTAAACTAACTAAACTAACTAAACTAACTAAACTAACTAAACTAACTAGACTAACTAAACTAACTGAACTAACTAAACTAACTAAACTAACTAAACTAACTAAACTAACTAAACTAACTAAACTAACTAAACTAACTAAACTAACTAAACTAACTAAACTAACTAAACTAACTAAACTAACTAAACTAACTAAACTAACTAAACTAACTAAACTAACTAAACTAACTAAACTAACTAAACTAACTAAACTAACTAAACTAACTAAACTAACTAAACTAACTAAACTAACTAAACTAACTAAACTAACTAAACTAACTAAACTAACTAAACTAACTAAACTAACTAAACTAACTAAACTAACTAAACTAACTAAACTAACTAAACTAACTAAACTAACTAAACTAACTAAACTAACTAAACTAACTAAACTAACTAAATAACTAAACTAACTAAACTAACTAAACTAACTAAACTAACTAAACTAACTAAACTAACTAAACTAACTAAACTAACTAAACTAACTAAACTAACTAAACTAACTAAACTAACTAAACTAACTAAACTAACTAAACTAACTAAACTAACTAAACTAACTAAACTAACTAAACTAACTAAACTAACTAAACTAACTAAACTAACTAAACTAACTAAACTAACTAAACTAACTAAACTAACTAAACTAACTAAACTAACTAAACTAACTAAACTAACTAAACTAACTAAACTAACTAAACTAACTAAACTAACTAAACTAACTAAACTAACTAAACTAACTAAACTAACTAAACTAACTAAACTAACTAAACTAACTAAACTAACTAAACTAACTAAACTAACTAAACTAACTAAACTAACTAAACTAACTAAACTAACTAAACTAACTAAACTAACTAAACTAACTAAACTAACTAAACTAACTAAACTAACTAAACTAACTAAACTAACTAAACTAACTAAACTAACTAAACTAACTAAACTAACTAAACTAACTAAACTAACTAAACTAACTAAACTAACTAAACTAACTAAACTAACTAAACTAACTAAACTAACTAAACTAACTAAACTAACTAAACTAACTAAACTAACTAAACTAACTAAACTAACTAAACTAACTAAACTAACTAAACTAACTAAACTAACTAAACTAACTAAACTAACTAAACTAACTAAACTAACTAAACTAACTAAACTAACTAAACTAACTAAACTAACTAAACTAACTAAACTAACTAAACTAACTAAACTAACTAAACTAACTAAACTAACTAAACTAACTAAACTAACTAAACTAACTAAACTAACTAAACTAACTAAACTAACTAAACTAACTAAACTAACTAAACTAACTAAACTAACTAAACTAACTAAACTAACTAAACTAACTAAACTAACTAAACTAACTAAACTAACTAAACTAACTAAACTAACTAAACTAACTAAACTAACTAAACTAACTAAACTAACTAAACTAACTAAACTAACTAAACTAACTAAACTAACTAAACTAACTAAACTAACTAAACTAACTAAACTAACTAAACTAACTAAACTAACTAAACTAACTAAACTAACTAAACTAACTAAACTAACTAAACTAACTAAACTAACTAAACTAACTAAACTAACTAAACTAACTAAACTAACTAAACTAACTAAACTAACTAAACTAACTAAACTAACTAAACTAACTAAACTAACTAAACTAACTAAACTAACTAAACTAACTAAACTAACTAAACTAACTAAACTAACTAAACTAACTAAACTAACTAAACTAACTAAACTAACTAAACTAACTAAACTAACTAAACTAACTAAACTAACTAAACTAACTAAACTAACTAAACTAACTAAACTAACTAAACTAACTAAACTAACTAAACTAACTAAACTAACTAAACTAACTAAACTAACTAAACTAACTAAACTAACTAAACTAACTAAACTAACTAAACTAACTAAACTAACTAAACTAACTAAACTAACTAAACTAACTAAACTAACTAAACTAACTAAACTAACTAAACTAACTAAACTAACTAAACTAACTAAACTAACTAAACTAACTAAACTAACTAAACTAACTAAACTAACTAAACTAACTAAACTAACTAAACTAACTAAACTAACTAAACTAACTAAACTAACTAAACTAACTAAACTAACTAAACTAACTAAACTAACTAAACTAACTAAACTAACTAAACTAACTAAACTAACTAAACTAACTAAACTAACTAAACTAACTAAACTAACTAAACTAACTAAACTAACTAAACTAACTAAACTAACTAAACTAACTAAACTAACTAAACTAACTAAACTAACTAAACTAACTAAACTAACTAAACTAACTAAACTAACTAAACTAACTAAACTAACTAAACTAACTAAACTAACTAAACTAACTAAACTAACTAAACTAACTAAACTAACTAAACTAACTAAACTAACTAAACTAACTAAACTAACTAAACTAACTAAACTAACTAAACTAACTAAACTAACTGAACTAACTAAACTAACTAAACTAACTAAACTAACTAAACTAACTAAACTAACTAAACTAACTAAACTAACTAAACTAACTAAACTAACTAAACTAACTAAACTAACTAAACTAACTAAACTAACTAAACTAACTAAACTAACTAAACTAACTAAACTAACTAAACTAACTAAACTAACTAAACTAACTAAACTAACTAAACTAACTAAACTAACTAAACTAACTAAACTAACTAAACTAACTAAACTAACTAAACTAACTAAACTAACTAAACTAACTAAACTAACTAAACTAACTAAACTAACTAAACTAACTAAACTAACTAAACTAACTAAACTAACTAAACTAACTAAACTAACTAAACTAACTAAACTAACTAAACTAACTAAACTAACTAAACTAACTAAACTAACTAAACTAACTAAACTAACTAAACTAACTAAACTAACTAAACTAACTAAACTAACTAAACTAACTAAACTAACTAAACTAACTAAACTAACTAAACTAACTAAACTAACTAAACTAACTAAACTAACTAAACTAACTAAACTAACTAAACTAACTAAACTAACTAAACTAACTAAACTAACTAAACTAACTAAACTAACTAAACTAACTAAACTAACTAAACTAACTAAACTAACTAAACTAACTAAACTAACTAAACTAACTAAACTAACTAAACTAACTAAACTAACTAAACTAACTAAACTAACTAAACTAACTAAACTAACTAAACTAACTAAACTAACTAAACTAACTAAACTAACTAAACTAACTAAACTAACTAAACTAACTAAACTAACTAAACTAACTAAACTAACTAAACTAACTAAACTAACTAAACTAACTAAACTAACTAAACTAACTAAACTAACTAAACTAACTAAACTAACTAAACTAACTAAACTAACTAAACTAACTAAACTAACTAAACTAACTAAACTAACTAAACTAACTAAACTAACTAAACTAACTAAACTAACTAAACTAACTAAACTAACTAAACTAACTAAACTAACTAAACTAACTAAACTAACTAAACTAACTAAACTAACTAAACTAACTAAACTAACTAAACTAACTAAACTAACTAAACTAACTAAACAACTAAACTAACAACACAAACTAAACTAACTAAACTAACTAAACTAACTAAACTAACTAAACTAACTAAACTAACTAAACTAACTAAACTAACTAAACTAACTAAACTAACTAAACTAACTAAACTAACTAAACTAACTAAACTAACTAAACTAACTAAACTAACTAAACTAACTAAACTAACTAAACTAACTAAACTAACTAAACTAACTAAACTAACTAAACTAACTAAACTAACTAAACTAACTAAACTAACTAAACTAACTAAACTAACTAAACTAACTAAACTAACTAAACTAACTAAACTAACTAAACTAACTAAACTAACTAAACTAACTAAACTAACTAAACTAACTAAACTAACTAAACTAACTAAACTAACTAAACTAACTAAACTAACTAAACTAACTAAACTAACTAAACTAACTAAACTAACTAAACTAACTAAACTAACTAAACTAACTAAACTAACTAAACTAACTAAACTAACTAAACTAACTAAACTAACTAAACTAACTAAACTAACTAAACTAACTAAACTAACTAAACTAACTAAACTAACTAAACTAACTAAACTAACTAAACTAACTAAACTAACTAAACTAACTAAACTAACTAAACTAACTAAACTAACTAAACTAACTAAACTAACTAAACTAACTAAACTAACTAAACTAACTAAACTAACTAAACTAACTAAACTAACTAAACTAACTAAACTAACTAAACTAACTAAACTAACTAAACTAACTAAACTAACTAAACTAACTAAACTAACTAAACTAACTAAACTAACTAAACTAACTAAACTAACTAAACTAACTAAACTAACTAAACTAACTAAACTAACTAAACTAACTAAACTAACTAAACTAACTAAACTAACTAAACTAACTAAACTAACTAAACTAACTAAACTAACTAAACTAACTAAACTAACTAAACTAACTAAACTAACTAAACTAACTAAACTAACTAAACTAACTAAACTAACTAAACTAACTAAACTAACTAAACTAACTAAACTAACTAAACTAACTAAACTAACTAAACTAACTAAACTAACTAAACTAACTAAACTAACTAAACTAACTAAACTAACTAAACTAACTAAACTAACTAAAGTAACTAAACTAACTAAACTAACTAAACTAACTAAACTAACTAAACTAACTAAACTAACTAAACTAACTAAACTAACTAAACTAACTAAACTAACTAAACTAACTAAACTAACTAAACTAACTAAACTAACTAAACTAACTAAACTAACTAAACTAACTAAACTAACTAAACTAACTAAACTAACTAAACTAACTAAACTAACTAAACTAACTAAACTAACTAAACTAACTAAACTAACTAAACTAACTAAACTAACTAAACTAACTAAACTAACTAAACTAACTAAACTAACTAAACTAACTAAACTAACTAAACTAACTGAACTAACTAAACTAACTAAACTAACTAAACTAACTAAACTAACTAAACTAACTAAACTAACTAAACTAACTAAACTAACTAAACTAACTAAACTAACTAAACTAACTAAACTAACTAAACTAACTAAACTAACTAAACTAACTAAACTAACTAAACTAACTAAACTAACTAAACTAACTAAACTAACTAAACTAACTAAACTAACTAAACTAACTAAACTAACTAAACTAACTAAACTAACTAAACTAACTAAACTAACTAAAAAACTAACTAAACTAACTAAACTAACTAAACTAACTAAACTAACTAAACTAACTAAACTAACTAAACTAACTAAACTAACTAAACTAACTAAACTAACTAAACTAACTAAACTAACTAAACTAACTAAACTAACTAAACTAACTAAACTAACTAAACTAACTAAACTAACTAAACTAACTAAACTAACTAAACTAACTAAACTAACTAAACTAACTAAACTAACTAAACTAACTAAACTAACTAAACTAACTAAACTAACTAAACTAACTAAACTAACTAAACTAACTAAACTAACTAAACTAACTAAACTAACTAAACTAACTAAACTAACTAAACTAACTAAACTAACTAAACTAACTAAACTAACTAAACTAACTAAACTAACTAAACTAACTAAACTAACTAAACTAACTAAACTAACTAAACTAACTAAACTAACTAAACTAACTAAACTAACTAAACTAACTAAACTAACTAAACTAACTAAACTAACTAAACTAACTAAACTAACTAAACTAACTAAACTAACTAAACTAACTAAACTAACTAAACTAACTAAACTAACTAAACTAACTAAACTAACTAAACTAACTGAACTAACTAAACTAACTAAACTAACTAAACTAACTAAACTAACTAAACTAACTAAACTAACTAAACTAACTAAACTAACTAAACTAACTAAACTAACTAAACTAACTAAACTAACTAAACTAACTAAACTAACTAAACTAACTAAACTAACTAAACTAACTAAACTAACTAAACTAACTAAACTAACTAAACTAACTAAACTAACTAAACTAACTAAACTAACTAAACTAACTAAACTAACTGAACTAACTAAACTAACTAAACTAACTAAACTAACTAAACTAACTAAACTAACTAAACTAACTAAACTAACTAAACTAACTAAACTAACTAAACTAACTAAACTAACTAAACTAACTAAACTAACTAGACTAACTAAACTAACTAAACTAACTAAACTAACTAAACTAACTAAACTAACTAAACTAACTAAACTAACTAAACTAACTAAACTAACTAAACTAACTAAACTAACTAAACTAACTAAACTAACTAAACTAACTAAACTAACTAAACTAACTAAACTAACTAAACTAACTAAACTAACTAAACTAACTAAACTAACTAAACTAACTAAACTAACTAAACTAACTAAACTAACTAAACTAACTAAACTAACTAAACTAACTAAACTAACTAAACTAACTAAACTAACTAAACTAACTAAACTAACTAAACTAACTAAACTAACTAAACTAACTAAACTAACTAAACTAACTAAACTAACTATACTAACTAAACTAACTAAACTAACTAAACTAGCTAAACTAACTAAACTAACTAAACTAACTAAACTAACTAAACTAACTAAACTAACTAAACTAACTAAACTAACTAAACTAACTAAACTAACTAAACTAACTAAACTAACTAAACTAACTAAACTAACTAAACTAACTAAACTAACTAAACTAACTAAACTAACTAAACTAACTAAACTAACTAAACTAACTAAACTAACTAAACTAACTAAACTAACTAAACTAACTAAACTAACTAAACTAACTAAACTAACTAAACTAACT
The DNA here is from genome assembly GCA_944039245.1 of Nebria salina. Lineage (NCBI taxonomy): Eukaryota > Metazoa > Arthropoda > Insecta > Coleoptera > Carabidae > Nebria > Nebria salina. Next base: position 3,425 of record CALUEK010000380.1, on the reverse strand, counting down.
AAACTAACTAAACTAACTAAACTAACTAAACTAACTAAACTAACTAAACTAACTAAACTAACTAAACTAACTAAACTAACTAAACTAACTAAACTAACTAAACTAACTAAACTAACTAAACTAACTAAACTAACTAAACTAACTAAACTAACTAAACTAACTAAACTAACTAAACTAACTAAACTAACTAAACTAACTAAACTACTAAACTAACTAAACTAACTAAACTAACTAAACTAACTAAACTAACTAAACTAACTAAACTAACTAAACTAACTAAACTAACTAAACTAACTAAACTAACTAAACTAACTAAACTAACTAAACTAACTAAACTAACTAAACTAACTAAACTAACTAAACTAACTAAACTAACTAAACTAACTAAACTAACTAAACTAACTAAACTAACTAAACTAACTAAACTAACTAAACTAACTAAACTAACTAAACTAACTAAACTAACTAAACTAACTAAACTAACTAAACTAACTAAACTAACTAAACTAACTAAACTAACTAAACTAACTAAACTAACTAAACTAACTCAACTAACTAAACTAACTAAACTAACTAAACTAACTAGACTAACTAAACTAACTAAACTAACTAAACTAACTAAACTAACTAAACTAACTAAACTAACTAAACTAACTAAACTAACTAAACTAACTAAACTAACTAAACTAACTAAACTAACTAAACTAACTAAACTAACTAAACTAACTAAACTAACTAAACTAACTAAACTAACTAAACTAACTAAACTAACTAAACTAACTAAACTAACTAAACTAACTAAACTAACTAAACTAACTAAACTAACTAAACTAACTAAACTAACTAAACTAACTAAACTAAGTAAACTAACTAAACTAACTAAACTAACTAAACTAACTAAACTAACTAAACTAACTAAACTAACTAAACTAACTAAACTAACTAAACTAACTAAACTAACTAAACTAACTAAACTAACTAAACTAACTAAACTAACTAAACTAACTAAACTAACTAAACTAACTAAACTAACTAAACTAACTAAACTAACTAAACTAACTAAACTAACTAAACTAACTAAACTAACTAAACTAACTAAACTAACTAAACTAACTAAACTAACTAAACTAACTAAACTAACTAAACTAACTAAACTAACTAAACTAACTAAACTAACTAAACTAACTAAACTAACTAAACTAACTAAACTAACTAAACTAACTAAACTAACTAAACTAACTAAACTAACTAAACTAACTAAACTAACTAAACTAACTAAACTAACTAAACTAACTAAACTAACTAAACTAACTAAACTAACTAAACTAACTAAACTAACTAAACTAACTAAACTAACTAAACTAACTAAACTAACTAAACTAACTAAACTAACTAAACTAACTAAACTAACTAAACTAACTAAACTAACTAAACTAACTAAACTAACTAAACTAACTAAACTAACTAAACTAACTAAACTAACTAAACTAACTAAACTAACTAAACTAACTAAACTAACTAAACTAACTAAACTAACTAAACTAACTAAACTAACTAAACTAACTAAACTAACTAAACTAACTAAGCTAACTAAACTAACTAAACTAACTAAACTAACTAAACTAACTAAACTAACTAAACTAACTAAACTAACTAAACTAACTAAACTAACTAAACTAACTAAACTAACTAAACTAACTAAACTAACTAAACTAACTAAACTAACTAAACTAACTAAACTAACTAAACTAACTAAACTAACTAAACTAACTAAACTAACTAAACTAACTAAACTAACTAAACTAACTAAACTAACTAAACTAACTAAACTAACTAAACTAACTAAACTAACTAAACTAACTAAACTAACTAAACTAACTAAACTAACTAAACTAACTAAACTAACTAAACTAACTAAACTAACTAAACTAACTAAACTAACTGAACTAACTAAACTAACTAAACTAACTAAACTAACTAAACTAACTAAACTAACTAAACTAACTAAACTAACTAAACTAACTAAACTAACTAAACTAACTAAACTAACTAAACTAACTAAACTAACTAAACTAACTAAACTAACTAAACTAACTAAGCTAACTAAACTAACTAAACTAACTAAACTAACTAAACTAACTAAACTAACTAAACTAACTAAACTAACTAAACTAACTAAACTAACTAAACTAACTAAACTAACTAAACTAACTAAACTAACTAAACTAACTAAACTAACTAAACTAACTAAACTAACTAAACTAACTAAACTAACTAAACTAACTAAACTAACTAAACTAACTAAACTAACTAAACTAACTAAACTAACTAAACTAACTAAACTAACTAAACTAACTGAACTAACTAAACTAACTAAACTAACTAAACTAACTAAACTAACTAAACTAACTAAACTAACTAAACTAACTAAACTAACTAAACTAACTAAACTAACTAAACTAACTAAACTAACTAAACTAACTAAACTAACTAAACTAACTAAACTAACTAAACTAACTAAACTAACTAAACTAACTAAACTAACTAAACTAACTAAACTAACTAAACTAACTAAACTAACTAAACTAACTAAACTAACTAAACTAACTAAACTAACTAAACTAACTAAACTAACTAAACTAACTAAACTAACTAAACTAACTAAACTAACTAAACTAACTAAACTAACTAAACTAACTAAACTAACTAAACTAACTAAACTAACTAAACTAACTAAACTAGCTAAACTAACTAAACTAACTAAACTAACTAAACTAGCTAAACTAACTAAACTAACTAAACTAACTAAACTAACTAAACTAACTAAACTAACTAAACTAACTAAACTAACTAAACTAACTAAACTAACTAAACTAACTAAACTAACTAAACTAACTAAACTAACTAAACTAACTAAACTAACTAAACTAACTAAACTAACTAAACTAACTAAACTAACTAAACTAACTAAACTAACTAAACTAACTAAACTAACTAAACTAACTAAACTAACTAAACTAACTAAACTAACTAAACTAACTAAACTAACTAAACTAACTAAACTAACTAAACTAACTAAACTAACTAAACTGACTAAACTAACTAAACTAACTAAACTAACTAAACTAACTAAACTAACTAAACTAACTAAACTAACTAAACTAACTAAACTAACTAAACTAACTAAACTAACTAAACTAACTAAACTAACTAAACTAACTAAACTAACTAAACTAACTAAACTAACTAAACTAACTAAACTAACTAAACTAACTAAACTAACTCAACTAACTAAACTAACTAAACTAACTAAACTAACTAAACTAACTAAACTAACTAAACTAACTAAACTAACTAAACTAACTAAACTAACTAAACTAACTAAACTAACTAAACTAACTAAACTAACTAAACTAACTAAACTA
>CALUEK010000379.1:0-38035 GCA_944039245.1 Nebria salina | reverse complement strand
TAGTTTAGTTAGTTTAGTTAGTTTAGTTAGTTTAGTTAGTTTAGTTAGTTTAGTTAGTTTAGTTAGTTTAGTTAGTTTAGTTAGTTTAGTTAGTTTAGTTAGTTTAGTTAGTTTAGTTAGTTTAGTTAGTTTAGTTAGTTTAGTTAGTTTAGTTAGTTTAGTTAGTTTAGTTAGTTTAGTTAGTTTAGTTAGTTTAGTTAGTTTAGTTAGTTTAGTTAGTTTAGTTAGTTTAGTTAGTTTAGTTAGTTTAGTTAGTTTAGTTAGTTTAGTTAGTTTAGTTAGTTTAGTTAGTTTAGTTAGTTTAGTTAGTTTAGTTAGTTTAGTTAGTTTAGTTAGTTTAGTTAGTTTAGTTAGTTTAGTTAGTTTAGTTAGTTTAGTTAGTTTAGTTAGTTTAGTTAGTTTAGTTAGTTTAGTTAGTTTAGTTAGTTTAGTTAGTTTAGTTAGTTTAGTTAGTTTAGTTAGTTTAGTTAGTTTAGTTAGTTTAGTTAGTTTAGTTAGTTTAGTTAGTTTAGTTAGTTTAGTTAGTTTAGTTAGTTTAGTTAGTTTCGTTAGTTTAGTTAGTTTAGTTAGTTTAGTTAGTTTAGTTAGTTTAGTTAGTTTAGTTAGTTTAGTTAGTTTAGTTAGTTTAGTTAGTTTAGTTAGTTTAGTTAGTTTAGTTAGTTTAGTTAGTTTAGTTAGTTTAGTTAGTTTAGTTAGTTTAGTTAGTTTAGTTAGTTTAGTTAGTTTAGTTAGTTTAGTTAGTTTAGTTAGTTTAGTTAGTTTAGTTAGTTTAGTTAGTTTAGTTAGTTTAGTTAGTTTAGTTAGTTTAGTTAGTTTAGTTAGTTTAGTTAGTTTAGTTAGTCTAGTTAGTTTAGTTAGTTTAGTTAGTTTAGTTAGTTTAGTTAGTTTAGTTAGTTTAGTTAGTTTAGTTAGTTTAGTTAGTTTAGTTAGTTTAGTTAGTTTAGTTAGTTTAGTTAGTTTAGTTAGTTTAGTTAGTTTAGTTAGTTTAGTTAGTTTAGTTAGTTTAGTTAGTTTAGTTAGTTTAGTTAGTTTAGTTAGTTTAGTTAGTTTAGTTAGTTTAGTTAGTTTAGTTAGTTTAGTTAGTTTAGTTAGTTTAGTTAGTTTAGTTAGTTCAGTTAGTTTAGTTAGTTTAGTTAGTTTAGTTAGTTTAGTTAGTTTAGTTAGTTTAGTTAGTTTAGTTAGTTTAGTTAGTTTAGTTAGTTTAGTTAGTTTAGTTAGTTTAGTTAGTTTAGTTAGTTTAGTTAGTTTAGTTAGTTTAGTTAGTTTAGTTAGTTTAGTTAGTTTAGTTAGTTTAGTTAGTTTAGTTAGTTTAGTTAGTTTAGTTAGTTTAGTTAGTTTAGTTAGTTTAGTTAGTTTAGTTAGTTTAGTTAGTTTAGTTAGTTTAGTTAGTTTAGTTAGTTTAGTTAGTTTAGTTAGTTTAGTTAGTTTAGTTAGTTTAGTTAGTTTAGTTAGTTTAGCTAGTTTAGTTAGTTTAGTTAGTTTAGTTAGTTTAGTTAGTTTAGTTAGTTTAGTTAGTTTAGTTAGTTTAGTTAGTTTAGTTAGTTTAGTTAGTTTAGTTAGTTTAGTTAGTTTAGTTAGTTTAGTTAGTTTAGTTAGTTTAGTTAGTTTAGTTAGTTTAGTTAGTTTAGTTAGTTTAGTTAGTTTAGTTAGTTTAGTTAGTTTAGTTAGTTTAGTTAGTTTAGTTAGTTTAGTTAGTTTAGTTAGTTTAGTTAGTTTAGTTAGTTTAGTTAGTTTAGTTAGTTTAGTTAGTTTAGTTAGTTTAGTTAGTTTAGTTAGTTTAGTTAGTTTAGTTAGTTTAGTTAGTTTAGTTAGTTTAGTTAGTTTAGTTAGTTTAGTTAGTTTAGTTAGTTTAGTTAGTTTAGTTAGTTTAGTTAGTTTACTTAGTTTAGTTAGTTTAGTTAGTTTAGTTAGTTTAGTTAGTTTAGTTAGTTTAGTTAGTTTAGTTAGTTTAGTTAGTTTAGTTAGTTTAGTTAGTTTAGTTAGTTTAGTTAGTTTAGTTAGTTTAGTTAGTTTAGTTAGTTTAGTTAGTTTAGTTAGTTTAGTTAGTTTAGTTAGTTTAGTTAGTTTAGTTAGTTTAGTTAGTTTAGTTAGTTTAGTTAGTTTAGTTAGTTTAGTTAGTTTAGTTAGTTTAGTTAGTTTAGTTAGTTTAGTTAGTTTAGTTAGTTTAGTTAGTTTAGTTAGTTTAGTTAGTTTAGTTAGTTTAGTTAGTTTAGTTAGTTTAGTTAGTTTAGTTAGTTTAGTTAGTTTAGTTAGTTTAGTTAGTTTAGTTAGTTTAGTTAGTTTAGTTAGTTTAGTTAGTTTAGTTAGTTTAGTTAGTTTAGTTAGTTTAGTTAGTTTAGTTAGTTTAGTTAGTTTAGTTAGTTTAGTTAGTTTAGTTAGTTTAGTTAGTTTAGTTAGTTTAGTTAGTTTAGTTAGTTTAGTTAGTTTAGTTAGTTTAGTTAGTTTAGTTAGTTTAGTTAGTTTAGTTAGTTTAGTTAGTTTAGTTAGTTTAGTTAGTTTAGTTAGTTTAGTTAGTTTAGTTAGTTTAGTTAGTTTAGTTAGTTTAGTTAGTTTAGTTAGTTTAGTTAGTTTAGTTAGTTTAGTTAGTTTAGTTAGTTTAGTTAGTTTAGTTAGTTTAGTTAGTTTAGTTAGTTTAGTTAGTTTAGTTAGTTTAGTTAGTTTAGTTAGTTTAGTTAGTTTAGTTAGTTTAGTTAGTTTAGTTAGTTTAGTTAGTTTAGTTAGTTTAGTTAGTTTAGTTAGTTTAGTTAGTTTAGTTAGTTTAGTTAGTTTAGTTAGTTTAGTTAGTTTAGTTAGTTTAGTTAGTTTAGTTAGTTTAGTTAGTTTAGTTAGTTTAGTTAGTTTAGTTAGTTCAGTTAGTTTAGTTAGTTTAGTTAGTTTAGTTAGTTTAGTTAGTTTAGTTAGTTTAGTTAGTTTAGTTAGTTTAGTTAGTTTAGTTAGTTTAGTTAGTTTAGTTAGTTTAGTTAGTTTAGTTAGTTCAGTTAGTTTAGTTAGTTTAGTTAGTTTAGTTAGTTTAGTTAGTTTAGTTAGTTTAGTTAGTTTAGTTAGTTTAGTTAGTTTAGTTAGTTTAGTTAGTTTAGTTAGTTTAGTTAGTTTAGTTAGTTTAGTTAGTTTAGTTAGTTTAGTTAGTTTAGTTAGTTTAGTTAGTTTAGTTAGTTTAGTTAGTTTAGTTAGTTTAGTTAGTTTAGTTAGTTTAGTTAGTTTAGTTAGTTTAGTTAGTTTAGTTAGTTTAGTTAGTTTAGTTAGTTTAGTTAGTTTAGTTAGTTTAGTTAGTTTAGTTAGTTTAGTTAGTTTAGTTAGTTTAGTTAGTTTAGTTAGTTTAGTTAGTTTAGTTAGTTTAGTTAGTTTAGTTAGTTTAGTTAGTTTAGTTAGTTTAGTTAGTTTAGTTAGTTTAGTTAGTTTAGTTAGTTTAGTTAGTTTAGTTAGTTTAGTTAGTTTAGTTAGTTTAGTTAGTTTAGTTAGTTTAGTTAGTTTAGTTAGTTTAGTTAGTTTAGTTAGTTTAGTTAGTTTAGTTAGTTTAGTTAGTTTAGTTAGTTTAGTTAGTTTAGTTAGTTTAGTTAGTTTAGTTAGTTTAGTTAGTTTAGTTAGTTTAGTTAGTTTAGTTAGTTTAGTTAGTTTAGTTAGTTTAGTTAGTTTAGTTAGTTTAGTTAGTTTAGTTAGTTTAGTTACTTTAGTTAGTTTAGTTAGTTTAGTTAGTTTAGTTAGTTTAGTTAGTTTAGTTAGTATAGTTAGTTTAGTTAGTTTAGTTAGTTTAGTTAGTTTAGTTAGTTTAGTTAGTTTAGTTAGTTTAGTTAGTTTAGTTAGTTTAGTTAGTTTAGTTAGTTTAGTTAGTTTAGTTAGTTTAGTTAGTTTAGTTAGTTTAGTTAGTTTAGTTAGTTTAGTTAGTTTAGTTAGTTTAGTTAGTTTAGTTAGTTTAGTTAGTTTAGTTAGTTTAGTTAGTTTAGTTAGTTTAGTTAGTTTAGTTAGTTTAGTTAGTTTAGTTAGTTTAGTTAGTTTAGTTAGTTTAGTTAGTTTAGTTAGTTTAGTTAGTTTAGTTAGTCTAGTTAGTTTAGTTAGTTTAGTTAGTTTAGTTAGTTTAGTTAGTTTAGTTAGTTTAGTTAGTTTAGTTAGTTTAGTTAGTTTAGTTAGTTTAGTTAGTTTAGTTAGTTTAGTTAGTTTAGTTAGTTTAGTTAGTTTAGTTAGTTTAGTTAGTTTAGTTAGTTTAGTTAGTTTAGTTAGTTTAGTTAGTTTAGTTAGTTTAGTTAGTTTAGTTAGTTTAGTTAGTTTAGTTAGTTTAGTTAGTTTAGTTAGTTTAGTTAGTTTAGTTAGTTTAGTTAGTTTAGTTAGTTTAGTTAGTTTAGTTAGTTTAGTTAGTTTAGTTAGTTTAGTTAGTTTAGTTAGTTTAGTTAGTTTAGTTAGTTTAGTTAGTTTAGTTAGTTTAGTTAGTTTAGTTAGTTTAGTTAGTTTAGTTAGTTTAGTTAGTTTAGTTAGTTTAGTTAGTTTAGTTAGTTTAGTTAGTTTAGTTAGTTTAGTTAGTTTAGTTAGTTTAGTTAGTTTAGTTAGTTTAGTTAGTTTAGTTAGTTTAGTTAGTTTAGTTAGTTTAGTTAGTTTAGTTAGTTTAGTTAGTTTAGTTAGTTTAGTTAGTTTAGTTAGTTTAGTTAGTTTAGTTAGTTTAGTTAGTTTAGTTAGTTTAGTTAGTTTAGTTAGTTTAGTTAGTTTAGTTAGTTTAGTTAGTTTAGTTAGTTTAGTTAGTTTAGTTAGTTTAGTTAGTTTAGTTAGTTTAGTTAGTTTAGTTAGTTTAGTTAGTTTAGTTAGTTTAGTTAGTTCAGTTAGTTTAGTTAGTTTAGTTAGTTTAGTTAGTTTAGTTAGTTTAGTTAGTTTAGTTAGTTTAGTTAGTTTAGTTAGTTTAGTTAGTTTAGTTAGTTTAGTTAGTTTAGTTAGTTTAGTTAGTTTAGTTAGTTTAGTTAGTTTAGTTAGTTTAGTTAGTTTAGTTAGTTTAGTTAGTTTAGTTAGTTTAGTTAGTTTAGTTAGTTTAGTTAGTTTAGTTAGTTTAGTTAGTTTAGTTAGTTTAGTTAGTTTAGTTAGTTTAGTTAGTTTAGTTAGTTTAGTTAGTTTAGTTAGTTTAGTTAGTTTAGTTAGTTTAGTTAGTTTAGTTAGTTTAGTTAGTTTAGTTAGTTTAGTTAGTTTAGTTAGTTTAGTTAGTTTAGTTAGTTTAGTTAGTTTAGTTAGTTTAGTTAGTTTAGTTAGTTTAGTTAGTTTAGTTAGTTTAGTTAGTTTAGTTAGTTTAGTTAGTTTAGTTAGTTTAGTTAGTTTAGTTAGTTTAGTTAGTTTAGTTAGTTTAGTTAGTTTAGTTAGTTTAGTTAGTTTAGTTAGTTTAGTTAGTTTAGTTAGTTTAGTTAGTTTAGTTAGTTTAGTTAGTTTAGTTAGTTTAGTTAGTTTAGTTAGTTTAGTTAGTTTAGTTAGTTTAGTTAGTTTAGTTAGTTTAGTTAGTTTAGTTAGTTTAGTTAGTTTAGTTAGTTTAGTTAGTTTAGTTAGTTTAGTTAGTTTAGTTAGTTTAGTTAGTTTAGTTAGTTTAGTTAGTTTAGTTAGTTTAGTTAGTTTAGTTAGTTTAGTTAGTTTAGTTAGTTTAGTTAGTTTAGTTAGTTTAGTTAGTTTAGTTAGTTTAGTTAGTTTAGTTAGTTTAGTTAGTTTAGTTAGTTTAGTTAGTTTAGTTAGTTTAGTTAGTTTAGTTAGTTTAGTTAGTTTAGTTAGTTTAGTTAGTTTAGTTAGTTTAGTTAGTTTAGTTAGTTTAGTTAGTTTAGTTAGTTTAGTTAGTTTAGTTAGTTTAGTTAGTTTAGTTAGTTTAGTTAGTTTAGTTAGTTTAGTTAGTTTAGTTAGTTTAGTTAGTTTAGTTAGTTTAGTTAGTTTAGTTAGTTTAGTTAGTTTAGTTAGTTTAGTTAGTTTAGTTAGTTTAGTTAGTTTAGTTAGTTTAGTTAGTTTAGTTAGTTTAGTTAGTTTAGTTAGTTTAGTTAGTTTAGTTAGTTTAGTTAGTTTCGTTAGTTTAGTTAGTTTAGTTAGTTTAGTTAGTTTAGTTAGTTTAGTTAGTTTAGTTAGTTTAGTTAGTTTAGTTAGTTTAGTTAGTTTAGTTAGTTTAGTTAGTTTAGTTAGTTTAGTTAGTTTAGCTAGTTTAGTTAGTTTAGTTAGTTTAGTTAGTTTAGTTAGTTTAGTTAGTTTAGTTAGTTTAGTTAGTTTAGTTAGTTTAGTTAGTTTAGTTAGTTTAGTTAGTTTAGTTAGTTTAGTTAGTTTAGTTAGTTTAGTTAGTTTAGTTAGTTTAGTTAGTTTAGTTAGTTTAGTTAGTTTAGTTAGTTTAGTTAGTTTAGTTAGTTTAGTTAGTTTAGTTAGTTTAGTTAGTTTAGTTAGTTTAGTTAGTTTAGTTAGTTTAGTTAGTTTAGTTAGTTTAGTTAGTTTAGTTAGTTTAGTTAGTTTAGTTAGTTTAGTTAGTTTAGTTAGTTTAGTTAGTTTAGTTAGTTTAGTTAGTTTAGTTAGTTTAGTTAGTTTAGTTAGTTTAGTTAGTTTAGTTAGTTTAGTTAGTTTAGTTAGTTTAGTTAGTTTAGTTAGTTTAGTTAGTTTAGTTAGTTTAGTTAGTTTAGTTAGTTTAGTTAGTTTAGTTAGTTTAGTTAGTTTAGTTAGTTTAGTTAGTTTAGTTAGTTTAGTTAGTTTAGTTAGTTTAGTTAGTTTAGTTAGTTTAGTTAGTTTAGTTAGTTTAGTTAGTTTAGTTAGTTTAGTTAGTTTAGTTAGTTTAGTTAGTTTAGTTAGTTTAGTTAGTTTAGTTAGTTTAGTTAGTTTAGTTAGTTTAGTTAGTTTAGTTAGTTTAGTTAGTTTAGTTAGTTTAGTTAGTTTAGTTAGTTTAGTTAGTTTAGTTAGTTTAGTTAGTTTAGTTAGTTTAGTTAGTTTAGTTAGTTTAGTTAGTTTAGTTAGTTTAGTTAGTTTAGTTAGTTTAGTTAGTTTAGTTAGTTTAGTTAGTTTAGTTAGTTTAGTTAGTTTAGTTAGTTTAGTTAGTTTAGTTAGTTTAGTTAGTTTAGTTAGTTTAGTTAGTTTAGTTAGTTTAGTTAGTTTAGTTAGTTTAGTTAGTTTAGTTAGTTTAGTTAGTTTAGCTAGTTTAGTTAGTTTAGTTAGTTTAGTTAGTTTAGTTAGTTTAGTTAGTTTAGTTAGTTTAGTTAGTTTAGTTAGTTTAGTTAGTTTAGTTAGTTTAGTTAGTTTAGTTAGTTTAGTTAGTTTAGTTAGTTTAGTTAGTTTAGTTAGTTTAGTTAGTTTAGTTAGTTTAGTTAGTTTAGTTAGTTTAGTTAGTTTAGTTAGTTTAGTTAGTTTAGTTAGTTTAGTTAGTTTAGTTAGTTTAGTTAGTTTAGTTAGTTTAGTTAGTTTAGTTAGTTTAGTTAGTTTAGTTAGTTTAGTTAGTTTAGTTAGTTTAGTTAGTTTAGTTAGTTTAGTTAGTTTAGTTAGTTTAGTTAGTTTAGTTAGTTTAGTTAGTTTAGTTAGTTTAGTTAGTTTAGTTAGTTTAGTTAGTTTAGTTAGTTTAGTTAGTTTAGTTAGTTTAGTTAGTTTAGTTAGTTTAGTTAGTTTAGTTAGTTTAGTTAGTTTAGTTAGTTTAGTTAGTTTAGTTAGTTTAGTTAGTTTAGTTAGTTTAGTTAGTTTAGTTAGTTTAGTTAGTTTAGTTAGTTTAGTTAGTTTAGTTAGTTTAGTTAGTTTAGTTAGTTTAGTTAGTTTAGTTAGTTTAGTTAGTTTAGTTAGTTTAGTTAGTTTAGTTAGTTTAGTTAGTTTAGTTAGTTTAGTTAGTTTAGTTAGTTTAGTTAGTTTAGTTAGTTTAGTTAGTTTAGTTAGTTTAGTTAGTTTAGTTAGTTTAGTTAGTTTAGTTAGTTTAGTTAGTTTAGTTAGTTTAGTTAGTTTAGTTAGTTTAGTTAGTTTAGTTAGTTTAGTTAGTTTAGTTAGTTTAGTTAGTTTAGTTAGTTTAGTTAGTTTAGTTAGTTTAGTTAGTTTAGTTAGTTTAGTTAGTTTAGTTAGTTTAGTTAGTTTAGTTAGTTTAGTTAGTTTAGTTAGTTTAGTTAGTTTAGTTAGTTTAGTTAGTTTAGTTAGTTTAGTTAGTTTAGTTAGTTTAGTTAGTTTAGTTAGTTTAGTTAGTTTAGTTAGTTTAGTTAGTTTAGTTAGTTTAGTTAGTTTAGTTAGTTTAGTTAGTTTAGTTAGTTTAGTTAGTTTAGTTAGTTTAGTTAGTTTAGTTAGTTTAGTTAGTTTAGTTAGTTTAGTTAGTTTAGTTAGTTTAGTTAGTTTAGTTAGTTTAGTTAGTTTAGTTAGTTTAGTTAGTTTAGTTAGTTTAGTTAGTTTAGTTAGTTTCGTTAGTTTAGTTAGTTTAGTTAGTTTAGTTAGTTTAGTTAGTTTAGTTAGTTTAGTTAGTTTAGTTAGTTTAGTTAGTTTAGTTAGTTTAGTTAGTTTAGTTAGTTTAGTTAGTTTAGTTAGTTTAGTTAGTTTAGTTAGTTTAGTTAGTTTAGTTAGTTTAGTTAGTTTAGTTAGTTTAGTTAGTTTAGTTAGTTTAGTTAGTTTAGTTAGTTTAGTTAGTTTAGTTAGTTTAGTTAGTTTAGTTAGTTTAGTTAGTTTAGTTAGTTTAGTTAGTTTAGTTAGTTTAGTTAGTTTAGTTAGTTTAGTTAGTTTAGTTAGTTTAGTTAGTTTAGTTAGTTTAGTTAGTTTAGTTAGTTTAGTTAGTTTAGTTAGTTTAGTTAGTTTAGTTAGTTTAGTTAGTTTAGTTAGTTTAGTTCGTTTAGTTAGGTTAGTTAGTTTAGTTAGTTTAGTTAGTTTAGTTAGTTTAGTTAGTTTAGTTAGTTTAGTTAGTTTAGTTAGTTTAGTTAGTTTAGTTAGTTTAGTTAGTTTAGTTAGTTTAGTTAGTTTAGTTAGTTTAGTTAGTTTAGTTAGTTTAGTTAGTTTAGTTAGTTTAGTTAGTTTAGTTAGTTTAGTTAGTTTAGTTAGTTTAGTTAGTTTAGTTAGTTTAGTTAGTTTAGTTAGTTTAGTTAGTTTAGTTAGTTTAGTTAGTTTAGTTAGTTTAGTTAGTTTAGTTAGTTTAGTTAGTTTAGTTAGTTTAGTTAGTTTAGTTAGTTTAGTTAGTTTAGTTAGTTTAGTTAGTTTAGTTAGTTTAGTTAGTTTAGTTAGTTTAGTTAGTTTAGTTAGTTTAGTTAGTTTAGTTAGTTTAGTTAGTTTAGTTAGTTTAGTTAGTTTAGTTAGTTTAGTTAGTTTAGTTAGTTTAGTTAGTTTAGTTAGTTTAGTTAGTTTAGTTAGTTTAGTTAGTTTAGTTAGTTTAGTTAGTTTAGTTAGTTTAGTTAGTTTAGTTAGTTTAGTTAGTTTAGTTAGTTTAGTTAGTTTAGTTAGTTTAGTTAGTTTAGTTAGTTTAGTTAGTTTAGTTAGTTTAGTTAGTTTAGTTAGTTTAGTTAGTTTAGTTAGTTTAGTTAGTTTAGTCAGTTTAGTTAGTTTAGTTAGTTTAGTTAGTTTAGTTAGTTTAGTTAGTTTAGTTAGTTTAGTTAGTTTAGTTAGTTTAGTTAGTTTAGTTAGTTTAGTTAGTTTAGTTAGTTTAGTTAGTTTAGTTAGTTTAGTTAGTTTAGTTAGTTTAGTTAGTTTAGTTAGTTTAGTTAGTTTAGTTAGTTTAGTTAGTTTAGTTAGTTTAGTTAGTTTAGTTAGTTTAGTTAGTTTAGTTAGTTTAGTTAGTTTAGTTAGTTTAGTTAGTTTAGTTAGTTTAGTTAGTTTAGTTAGTTTAGTTAGTTTAGTTAGTTTAGTTAGTTTAGTTAGTTTAGTTAGTTTAGTTAGTTTAGTTAGTTTAGTTAGTTTAGTTAGTTTAGTTAGTTTAGTTAGTTTAGTTAGTTTAGTTAGTTTAGTTAGTTTAGTTAGTTTAGTTAGTTTAGTTAGTTTAGTTAGTTTAGTTAGTTTAGTTAGTTTAGTTAGTTTAGTTAGTTTAGTTAGTTTAGTTAGTTTAGTTAGTTTAGTTAGTTTAGTTAGTTTAGTTAGTTTAGTTAGTTTAGTTAGTTTAGTTAGTTTAGTTAGTTTAGTTAGTTTAGTTAGTTTAGTTAGTTTAGTTAGTTTAGTTAGTTTAGTTAGTTTAGTTAGTTTAGTTAGTTTAGTTAGTTTAGTTAGTTTAGTTAGTTTAGTTAGTTTAGTTAGTTTAGTTAGTTTAGTTAGTTTAGTTAGTTTAGTTAGTTTAGTTAGTTTAGTTAGTTTAGTTAGATTAGTTAGTTTAGTTAGTTTAGTTAGTTTAGTTAGTTTAGTTAGTTTAGTTAGTTTAGTTAGTTTAGTTAGTTTAGTTAGTTTAGTTAGTTTAGTTAGTTTAGTTAGTTTAGTTAGTTTAGTTAGTTTAGTTAGTTTAGTTAGTTTAGCTAGTTTAGTTAGTTTAGTTAGTTTAGTTAGTTTAGTTAGTTTAGTTAGTTTAGTTAGTTTAGTTAGTTTAGTTAGTTTAGTTAGTTTAGTTAGTTTAGTTAGTTTAGTTAGTTTAGTTAGTTTAGTTAGTTTAGTTAGTTCAGTTAGTTTAGTTAGTTTAGTTAGTTTAGTTAGTTTAGTTAGTTTAGTTAGTTTAGTTAGTTTAGTTAGTTTAGTTAGTTTAGTTAGTTTAGTTAGTTTAGTTAGTTTAGTTAGTTTAGTTAGTTTAGTTAGTTTAGTTAGTTTAGTTAGTTTAGTTAGTTTAGTTAGATTAGTTAGTTTAGTTAGTTTAGTTAGTTTAGTTAGTTTAGTTAGTTTAGTTAGTTTAGTTAGTTTAGTTAGTTTAGTTAGTTTAGTTAGTTTAGTTAGTTTAGTTAGTTTAGTTAGTTTAGTTAGTTTAGTTAGTTTAGTTAGTTTAGTTAGTTTAGTTAGTTTAGTTAGTTTAGTTAGTTTAGTTAGTTTAGTTAGTTTAGTTAGTTTAGTTAGTTTAGTTAGTTTAGTTAGTTTAGTTAGTTTAGTTAGTTTAGTTAGTTTAGTTAGTTTAGTTAGTTTAGTTAGTTTAGTTAGTTTAGTTAGTTTAGTTAGTTTAGTTAGTTTAGTTAGTTTAGTTAGTTTAGTTAGTTTAGTTAGTTTAGTTAGTTTAGTTAGTTTAGTTAGTTTAGTTTGTTTAGTTAGTTTCGTTAGTTTAGTTAGTTTAGTTAGTTTAGTTAGTTTAGTTAGTTTAGTTAGTTTAGTTAGTTTAGTTAGTTTAGTTAGTTTAGTTAGTTTAGTTAGTTTAGTTAGTTTAGTTAGTTTAGTTAGTTTAGTTAGTTTAGTTAGTTTAGTTAGTTTAGTTAGTTTAGTTAGTTTAGTTAGTTTAGTTAGTTTAGTTAGTTTAGTTAGTTTCGTTAGTTTAGTTAGTTTAGTTAGTTTAGTTAGTTTAGTTAGTTTAGTTAGTTTAGTTAGTTTAGTTAGTTTAGTTAGTTTAGTTAGTTTAGTTAGTTTAGTTAGTTTAGTTAGTTTAGTTAGTTTAGTTAGTTTAGTTAGTTTAGTTAGTTTAGTTAGTTTAGTTAGTTTAGTTAGTTTAGTTAGTTTAGTTAGTTTAGTTAGTTTAGTTAGTTTAGTTAGTTTAGTTAGTTTAGTTAGTTTAGTTAGTTTAGTTAGTTTAGTTAGTTTAGTTAGTTTAGTTAGTTTAGTTAGTTTAGTTAGTTTAGTTAGTTTAGTTAGTTTAGTTAGTTTAGTTAGTTTAGTTAGTTTAGTTAGTTTAGTTAGTTTAGTTAGTTTAGTTAGTTTAGTTAGTTTAGTTAGTTTAGTTAGTTTAGTTAGTTTAGTTAGTTTAGTTAGTTTAGTTAGTTTAGTTAGTTTAGTTAGTTTAGTTAGTTTAGTTAGTTTAGTTAGTTTAGTTAGTTTAGTTAGTTTAGTTAGTTTAGTTAGTTTAGTTAGTTTAGTTAGTTTAGTTAGTTTAGTTAGTTTAGTTAGTTTAGTTAGTTTAGTTAGTTTAGTTAGTTTAGTTAGTTTAGTTAGTTTAGTTAGTTTAGTTAGTTTAGTTAGTTTAGTTAGTTTAGTTAGTTTAGTTAGTTTAGTTAGTTTAGTTAGTTTAGTTAGTTTAGTTAGTTTAGTTAGTTTAGTTAGTTTAGTTAGTTTAGTTAGTTTAGTTAGTTTAGTTAGTTTAGTTAGTTTAGTTAGTTTAGTTAGTTTAGTTAGTTTAGTTAGTTTAGTTAGTTTAGTTAGTTTAGTTAGTTTAGTTAGTTTAGTTAGTTTAGTTAGTTTAGTTAGTTTAGTTAGTTTAGTTAGTTTAGTTAGTTTAGTTAGTTTAGTTAGTTTAGTTAGTTTAGTTAGTTTAGTTAGTTTAGTTAGTTTAGTTAGTTTAGTTAGTTTAGTTAGTTTAGTTAGTTTAGTTAGTTTAGTTAGTTTAGTTAGTTTAGTTAGTTTAGTTAGTTTAGTTAGTTTAGTTAGTTTAGTTAGTTTAGTTAGTTTAGTTAGTTTAGTTAGTTTAGTTAGTTTAGTTAGTTTAGTTAGTTTAGTTAGTTTAGTTAGTTTAGTTAGTTTAGTTAGTTTAGTTAGTTTAGTTAGTTTAGTTAGTTTAGTTAGTTTAGTTAGTTTAGTTAGTTTAGTTAGTTTAGTTAGTTTAGTTAGTTTAGTTAGTTTAGTTAGTTTAGTTAGTTTAGTTAGTTTAGTTAGTTTAGTTAGTTTAGTTAGTTTAGTTAGTTTAGTTAGTTTCGTTAGTTTAGTTAGTTTAGTTAGTTTAGTTAGTTTAGTTAGTTTAGTTAGTTTAGTTAGTTTAGTTAGTTTAGTTAGTTTAGTTAGTATAGTTAGTTTAGTTAGTTTAGTTAGTTTAGTTAGTTTAGTTAGTTTAGTTAGTTTAGTTAGTTTAGTTAGTTTCGTTAGTTTAGTTAGTTTAGTTAGTTTAGTTAGTTTAGTTAGTTTAGTTAGTTTAGTTAGTTTAGTTAGTTTAGTTAGTTTAGTTAGTTTAGTTAGTTTAGTTAGTTTAGTTAGTTTAGTTAGTTTAGTTAGTTTAGTTAGTTTAGTTAGTTTAGTTAGTTTAGTTAGTTTAGTTAGTTTAGTTAGTTTAGTTAGTTTAGTTAGTTTAGTTAGTTTAGTTAGTTTAGTTAGTTTAGTTAGTTTAGTTAGTTTAGTTAGTTTAGTTAGTTTAGTTAGTTTAGTTAGTTTAGTTAGTTTAGTTAGTTTAGTTAGTTTAGTTAGTTTAGTTAGTTTAGTTAGTTTAGTTAGTTTAGTTAGTTTAGTTAGTTTAGTTAGTTTAGTTAGTTTAGTTAGTTTAGTTAGTTTAGTTAGTTTAGTTAGTTTAGTTAGTTTAGTTAGTTTAGTTAGTTTAGTTAGTTTAGTTAGTTTAGTTAGTTTAGTTAGTTTAGTTAGTTTAGTTAGTTTAGTTAGTTTAGTTAGTTTAGTTAGTTTAGTTAGTTTAGTTAGTTTAGTTAGTTTAGTTAGTTTAGTTAGTTTAGTTAGTTTAGTTAGTTTAGTTAGTTTAGTTAGTTTAGTTAGTTTAGTTAGTTTAGTTAGTTTAGTTAGTTTAGTTAGTTTAGTTAGTTTAGTTAGTTTAGTTAGTTTAGTTAGTTTAGTTAGTTTAGTTAGTTTAGTTAGTTTAGTTAGTATAGTTAGTTTAGTTAGTTTAGTTAGTTTAGTTAGTTTAGTTAGTTTAGTTAGTTTAGTTAGTTTAGTTAGTTTAGTTAGTTTAGTTAGTTTAGTTAGTTTAGTTAGTTTAGTTAGTTTAGTTAGTTTAGTTAGTTTAGTTAGTTTAGTTAGTTTAGTTAGTTTAGTTAGTTTAGTTAGTTTAGTTAGTTTAGTTAGTTTAGTTAGTTTAGTTAGTTTAGTTAGTTTAGTTAGTTTAGTTAGTTTAGTTAGTTTAGTTAGTTTTAGTTAGTTTAGTTAGTTTAGTTAGTTTAGTTAGTTTAGTTAGTTTAGTTAGTTTAGTTAGTTTAGTTAGTTTAGTTAGTTTAGTTAGTTTAGTTAGTTTAGTTAGTTTAGTTAGTTTAGTTAGTTTAGTTAGTTTAGTTAGTTTAGTTAGTTTAGTTAGTTTAGTTAGTTTAGTTAGTTTAGTTAGTTTAGTTAGTTTAGTTAGTTTAGTTAGTTTAGTTAGTTTAGTTAGTTTAGTTAGTTTAGTTAGTTTAGTTAGTTTAGTTAGTTTAGTTAGTTTAGTTAGTTTAGTTAGTTTAGTTAGTTTAGTTAGTTTAGTTAGTTTAGTTAGTTTAGTTAGTTTAGTTAGTTTAGTTAGTTTAGTTAGTTTAGTTAGTTTAGTTAGTTTAGTTAGTTTAGTTAGTTTAGTTAGTTTAGTTAGTTTAGTTAGTTTAGTTAGTTTAGTTAGTTTAGTTAGTTTAGTTAGTTTAGTTAGTTTAGTTAGTTTAGTTAGTTTAGTTAGTTTAGTTAGTTTAGTTAGTTTAGTTAGTTTAGTTAGTTTAGTTAGTTTAGTTAGTTTAGTTAGTTTAGTTCGTTTAGTTAGTTTCGGTTAGTTTAGTTAGTTTAGTAGTTAGTTAGTTAGTTTAGTTAGTTAGTTAGTTAGTTTAGTTAGTTTAGTTAGTTAGTTAGTTTAGTTAGTTTAGTTAGTTTAGTTAGTTAGTTAGTTTAGTTAGTTTAGTTAGTTTAGTTAGTTTAGTTAGTTTAGTTAGTTTAGTTCGTTTAGTTAGTTAGTTAGTTTAGTTAGTTTAGTTAGTTTAGTTAGTTTAGTAGTTTTAGTAGTTTAGTTATTTAGTTATTTAGTTAGTTTAGTTAGTTTAGTTAGTTTAGTTAGTTTAGTTAGTTTAGTTAGTTTACGTTAGTTTAGTTAGTTTAGTTAGTTTTAGTTAGTTTAGTTAGTTTAGTTAGTTTAGTTAGTTTAGTTAGTTTAGTTAGTTAGTTAGTTTAGTTAGTTTAGTTAGTTTAGTTAGTTTAGTTAGTTTAGTTAGTTTAGTTAGTTTAGTTAGTTTAGTTAGTTTAGTTAGTTTAGTTAGTTTAAGTTAGTTTAGTTAGTTTAGTTAGTTTAGTTAGTTTAGTTAGTTTAGTTAGTTTAGTTATTTAGTTATTTAGTTATTTAGTTAGTTTAGTTATTTAGTTATTTAGTTAGTTAGTTTAGTTAGTTTAGTTAGTTTAGTTAGTTTAGTTAGTTTAGTTAGTTTAGTTAGTTTAGTTAGTTTCATTTAGTTAGTTTAGTTAGTTTAGTTATTTAGTTATTTAGTATTTAGTTTAGTTGTTAGTTAGTTTAGTTAGTTTAGTTAGTTTAGTTAGTTTAGTTAGTTTAGTAGTTAGTTTAGTTAGTTTAGTTAGTTTAGTTAGTTTAGTTAGTTTAGTTAGTTAGTTAGTTTAGTTAGTTTAGTTAGTTTAGTTAGTTTAGTTAGTTAGTTAGTTAGTTTAGTTAGTTTAGTTAGTTTAGTTAGTTTAGTTAGTTTAGTTAGTTTAGTTAGTTTAGTTAGTTAGTTAGTTTAGTTAGTTTAGTTAGTTTAGTTAGTTTAGTTAGTTTCAGTTAGTTTAGTTAGTTTCAGTTAGTTTAGTTAGTTTAGTTAGTTTAGTAGTTAGTTTAGTTAGTTTAGTAGTTAGTTAGTTTAGTTAGTTTAGTTGTTAGTTTAGTTAGTTTAGTTAGTTTAGTTAGTTTAGTTAGTTTAGTTAGTTTAGTTAGTTTAGTTAGTTTAGTTAGTTTAGTTAGTTTAGTTAGTTTAGTTAGTTTAGTTAGTTTAGTTAGTTTAGTTAGTTTAGTTAGTTTAGTTAGTTTAGTTAGTTTAGTTAGTTTAGTTAGTTTAGTTAGTTTAGTTAGTTTAGTTAGTTTAGTTAGTTTAGTTAGTTTAGTTAGTTTAGTTAGTTTAGTTAGTTTAGTTAGTTTAGTTAGTTTAGTTAGTTTAGTTAGTTTAGTTAGTTTAGTTAGTTTAGTTAGTTTAGTTAGTTTAGTTAGTTTAGTTAGTTTAGTTAGTTTAGTTAGTTTAGTTAGTTTAGTTAGTTTAGTTAGTTTAGTTAGTTTAGTTAGTTTAGTTAGTTTAGTTAGTTTAGTTAGTTTAGTTAGTTTAGTTAGTTTAGTTAGTTTAGTTAGTTTAGTTAGTTTAGTTAGTTTAGTTAGTTTAGTTAGTTTAGTTAGTTTAGTTAGTTTAGTTAGTTTAGTTAGTTTAGTTAGTTTAGTTAGTTTAGTTAGTTTAGTTAGTTTAGTTAGTTTAGTTAGTTTAGTTAGTTTAGTTAGTTTAGTTAGTTTAGTTAGTTTAGTTAGTTTAGTTAGTTTAGTTAGTTTAGTTAGTTTAGTTAGTTTAGTTAGTTTAGTTAGTTTAGTTAGTTTAGTTAGTTTAGTTAGTTTAGTTAGTTTAGTTAGTTTAGTTAGTTTAGTTAGTTTAGTTAGTTTAGTTAGTTTAGTTAGTTTAGTTAGTTTAGTTAGTTTAGTTAGTTTAGTTAGTTTAGTTAGTTCAGTTAGTTTAGTTAGTTTAGTTAGTTTAGTTAGTTTAGTTAGTTTAGTTAGTTTAGTTAGTTTAGTTAGTTTAGTTAGTTTAGTTAGTTTAGTTAGTTTAGTTAGTTTAGTTAGTTTAGTTAGTTTAGTTAGTTTAGTTAGTTTAGTTAGTTTAGTTAGTTTAGTTAGTTTAGTTAGTTTAGTTAGTTTAGTTAGTTTAGTTAGTTTAGTTAGTTTAGTTAGTTTAGTTAGTTTAGTTAGTTTAGTTAGTTTAGTTAGTTTAGTTAGTTTAGTTAGTTTAGTTAGTTTAGTTAGTTTAGTTAGTTTAGTTAGTTTAGTTAGTTTAGTTAGTTTAGTTAGTTTAGTTAGTTTAGTTAGTTTAGTTAGTTTAGTTAGTTTAGTTAGTTTAGTTAGTTTAGTTAGTTTAGTTAGTTTAGTTAGTTTAGTTAGTTTAGTTAGTTTAGTTAGTTTAGTTAGTTTAGTTAGTTTCGTTAGTTTAGTTAGTTTAGTTAGTTTAGTTAGTTTAGTTAGTTTAGTTAGTTTAGTTAGTTTAGTTAGTTTAGTTAGTTTAGTTAGTTTAGTTAGTTTAGTTAGTTTAGTTAGTTTAGTTAGTTTAGTTAGTTTAGTTAGTTTAGTTAGTTTAGTTAGTTTAGTTAGTTTAGTTAGTTTAGTTAGTTTAGTTAGTTTAGTTAGTTTAGTTAGTTTAGTTAGTTTAGTTAGTTTAGTTAGTTTAGTTAGTTTAGTTAGTTTAGTTAGTTTAGTTAGTTTAGTTAGTTTAGTTAGTTTAGTTAGTTTAGTTAGTTTAGTTAGTTTAGTTAGTTTAGTTAGTTTAGTTAGTTTAGTTAGTTTAGTTAGTTTAGTTAGTTTAGTTAGTTTAGTTAGTTTAGTTAGTTTAGTTAGTTTAGTTAGTTTAGTTAGTTTAGTTAGTTTAGTTAGTTTAGTTAGTTTAGTTAGTTTAGTTAGTTTAGTTAGTTTAGTTAGTTTAGTTAGTTTAGTTAGTTTAGTTAGTTTAGTTAGTTTAGTTAGTTTAGTTAGTTTAGTTAGTTTAGTTAGTTTAGTTAGTTTAGTTAGTTTAGTTAGTTTAGTTAGTTTAGTTAGTTTAGTTAGTTTAGTTAGTTTAGTTAGTTTAGTTAGTTTAGTTAGTTTAGTTAGTTTAGTTAGTTTAGTTAGTTTAGTTAGTTTAGTTAGTTTAGTTAGTTTAGTTAGTTTAGTTAGTTTAGTTAGTTTAGTTAGTTTAGTTAGTTTAGTTAGTTTAGTTAGTTTAGTTAGTTTAGTTAGTTTAGTTAGTTTAGTTAGTTTAGTTAGTTTAGTTAGTTTAGTTAGTTTAGTTAGTTTAGTTAGTTTAGTTAGTTTAGTTAGTTTAGTTAGTTTAGTTAGTTTAGTTAGTTTAGTTAGTTTAGTTAGTTTAGTTAGTTTAGTTAGTTTAGTTAGTTTAGTTAGTTTAGTTAGTTTAGTTAGTTTAGTTAGTTTAGTTAGTTTAGTTAGTTTAGTTAGTTTAGTTAGTTTAGTTAGTTTAGTTAGTTTAGTTAGTTTAGTTAGTTTAGTTAGTTTAGTTAGTTTAGTTAGTTTAGTTAGTTTAGTTAGTTTAGTTAGTTTAGTTAGTTTAGTTAGTTTAGTTAGTTTAGTTAGTTTAGTTAGTTTAGTTAGTTTAGTTAGTTTAGTTAGTTTAGTTAGTTTAGTTAGTTTAGTTAGTTTAGTTAGTTTAGTTAGTTTAGTTAGTTTAGTTAGTTTAGTTAGTTTAGTTAGTTTAGTTAGTTTAGTTAGTTTAGTTAGTTTAGTTAGTTTAGTTAGTTTAGTTAGTTTAGTTAGTTTAGTTAGTTTAGTTAGTTTAGTTAGTTTAGTTAGTTTAGTTAGTTTAGTTAGTTTAGTTAGTTTAGTTAGTTAGTTTAGTTAGTTTAGTTAGTTTAGTTAGTTTAGTTAGTTTAGTTAGTTTAGTTAGTTTAGTTAGTTTAGTTAGTTTAGTTAGTTTAGTTAGTTTAGTTAGTTTAGTTAGTTTAGTTAGTTTAGTTAGTTTAGTTAGTTTAGTTAGTTTAGTTAGTTTAGTTAGTTTAGTTAGTTTAGTTAGTTTAGTTAGTTTAGTTAGTTTAGTTAGTTTAGTTAGTTTAGTTAGTTTAGTTAGTTTAGTTAGTTTAGTTAGTTTAGTTAGTTTAGTTAGTTTAGTTAGTTTAGTTAGTTTAGTTAGTTTAGTTAGTTTAGTTAGTTTAGTTAGTTTAGTTAGTTTAGTTAGTTTAGTTAGTTTAGTTAGTTTAGTTAGTTTAGTTAGTTTAGTTAGTTTAGTTAGTTTAGTTAGTTTAGTTAGTTTAGTTAGTTTAGTTAGTTTAGTTAGTTTAGTTAGTTTAGTTAGTTTAGTTAGTTTAGTTAGTTTAGTTAGTTTAGTTAGTTTAGTTAGTTTAGTTAGTTTAGTTAGTTTAGTTAGTTTAGTTAGTTTAGTTAGTTTAGTTAGTTTAGTTAGTTTAGTTAGTTTAGTTAGTTTAGTTAGTTTAGTTAGTTTAGTTAGTTTAGTTAGTTTAGTTAGTTTAGTTAGTTTAGTTAGTTTAGTTAGTTTAGTTAGTTTAGTTAGTTTAGTTAGTTTAGTTAGTTTAGTTAGTTTAGTTAGTTTAGTTAGTTTAGTTAGTTTAGTTAGTTTAGTTAGTTTAGTTAGTTTAGTTAGTTTAGTTAGTTTAGTTAGTTTAGTTAGTTTAGTTAGTTAGTTGTAGTTAGTTTAGTTAGTTTAGTTAGTTTAGTTAGTTTAGTTAGTTTAGTTAGTTTAGTTAGTTTAGTTAGTTTAGTTAGTTTAGTTAGTTTAGTTAGTTTAGTTAGTTTAGTTAGTTTAGTTAGTTTAGTTAGTTTAGTTAGTTTAGTTAGTTTAGTTAGTTTAGTTAGTTTAGTTAGTTTAGTTAGTTTAGTTAGTTTAGTTAGTTTAGTTAGTTTAGTTAGTTTAGTTAGTTTAGTTAGTTTAGTTAGTTTAGTTAGTTTAGTTAGTTTAGTTAGTTTAGTTAGTTTAGTTAGTTTAGTTAGTTTAGTTAGTTTAGTTAGTTTAGTTAGTTAGTTAGTTTAGTTAGTTTAGTTAGTTTAGTTAGTTTAGTTAGTTTAGTTAGTTTAGTTAGTTTAGTTAGTTTAGTTAGTTTAGTTAGTTTAGTTAGTTTAGTTAGTTTAGTTAGTTTAGTTAGTTTAGTTAGTTTAGTTAGTTTAGTTAGTTTAGTTAGTTTAGTTAGTTAGTTAGTTTAGTTAGTTTAGTTAGTTTAGTTAGTTTAGTTAGTTTAGTTAGTTTAGTTAGTTTAGTTAGTTTAGTTAGTTTAGTTAGTTTAGTTAGTTTAGTTAGTTTAGTTAGTTTAGTTAGTTTAGTTAGTTTAGTTAGTTTAGTTAGTTTAGTTAGTTTAGTTAGTTTAGTTAGTTTAGTTAGTTTAGTTAGTTTAGTTAGTTTAGTTAGTTTAGTTAGTTTAGTTAGTTTAGTTAGTTTAGTTAGTTTAGTTAGTTTAGTTAGTTTAGTTAGTTTAGTTAGTTTAGTTAGTTTAGTTAGTTTAGTTAGTTTAGTTAGTTTAGTTAGTTTAGTTAGTTTAGTTAGTTTAGTTAGTTTAGTAGTTTAGTTAGTTTAGTTAGTTAGTTTAGTTAGTTTAGTTAGTTTAGTTAGTTTAGTTAGTTTAGTTAGTTTAGTTAGTTTAGTTAGTTTAGTTAGTTTAGTTAGTTTAGTTAGTTTAGTTAGTTTAGTTAGTTTAGTTAGTTTAGTTAGTTTAGTTAGTTTAGTTAGTTTAGTTAGTTTAGTTAGTTTAGTTAGTTTAGTTAGTTTAGTTAGTTTAGTTAGTTTAGTTAGTTAGTTTAGTTAGTTTAGTTAGTTTAGTTAGTTTAGTTAGTTTAGTTAGTTTAGTTAGTTTAGTTAGTTTAGTTAGTTTAGTTAGTTTAGTTAGTTTAGTTAGTTTAGTTAGTTTAGTTAGTTTAGTTAGTTTTAGTTAGTTTAGTTAGTTTAGTTAGTTTAGTTAGTTTAGTTAGTTTAGTTAGTTTAGTTAGTTTAGTTAGTTTAGTTAGTTTAGTTTAGTTTAGTTAGTTTAGTTAGTTTAGTTAGTTTAGTTAGTTTAGTTAGTTTAGTTAGTTTAGTTAGTTTAGTTAGTTTAGTTAGTTTAGTTAGTTTAGTTAGTTTAGTTAGTTTAGTTTAGTTTAGTTAGTTTAGTTAGTTTAGTAGTTAGTTTAGTTTAGTTAGTTTAGTTAGTTTAGTTAGTTTAGTTAGTTTAGTTAGTTTAGTTAGTTTAGTTAGTTTAGTTAGTTAGTTTAGGTAGTTTAGTTAGTTTAGTTAGTTTAGTTAGTTTAGTTAGTTTAGTTAGTTAGTTTAGTTAGTTTAGTTAGTTTAGTTAGTTTAGTTAGTTTAGTTAGTTTAGTTAGTTTAGTTAGTTTAGTTTAGTTTAGTTAGTTTAGTTAGTTTAGTTAGTTTAGTTAGTTTAGTTAGTTTAGTTAGTTTAGTTAGTTTAGTTAGTTTAGTTAGTTTAGTTAGTTTAGTTAGTTTAGTTAGTTTAGTTAGTTTAGTTAGTTTAGTTAGTTTAGTTAGTTTAGTTAGTTTAGTTAGTTTAGTTAGTTTAGTTAGTTTAGTTAGTTTAGTTAGTTTAGTTAGTTTAGTTAGTTTAGTTAGTTTAGTTAGTTTAGTTAGTTTAGTTAGTTTAGTTAGTTTAGTTAGTTTAGTTAGTTTAGTTAGTTTAGTTAGTTTAGTTAGTTTAGTTAGTTTAGTTAGTTTAGTTAGTTTAGTTAGTTAGTTAGTTTAGTTAGTTTAGTTAGTTTAGTTAGTTTAGTTAGTTTAGTTAGTTTAGTTAGTTTAGTTGTGTTTAGTTAGTTTAGTTGTTTAGTTTAGTTTAGTTAGTTTAGTTAGTTTAGTTAGTTTAGTTAGTTTAGTTAGTTTAGTTAGTTTAGTTAGTTTAGTTAGTTTAGTTAGTTTAGTTAGTTAGTTAGTTTTGTTAGTTTAGTTAGTTTAGTTAGTTTAGTTAGTTTTAGTTAGTTTAGTTAGTTTAGTTAGTTTAGTTAGTTTAGTTAGTTTAGTTAGTTTAGTTAGTTTAGTTAGTTTAGTTAGTTTAGTTAGTTTAGTTAGTTTAGTTAGTTTAGTTAGTTTAGTTAGTTTAGTTAGTTTAGTTAGTTTAGTTAGTTTAGTTAGTTTAGTTAGTTAGTTAGTTTAGTTAGTTTAGTTAGTTTAGTTAGTTTAGTTAGTTTAGTTAGTTTAGTTAGTTTAGTTAGTTTAGTTAGTTTAGTTAGTTTAGTTAGTTTAGTTAGTTTAGTTAGTTTAGTTAGTTTAGTTAGTTTAGTTAGTTTTAGTTAGTTTAGTTAGTTTAGTTAGTTTAGTTAGTTTAGTTAGTTTAGTTAGTTAGTTAGTTTAGTTAGTTTAGTTAGTTTAGTTAGTTAGTTAGTTTAGTTAGTTTAGTTAGTTTAGTTAGTTAGTTAGTTTAGTTAGTTTAGTTAGTTTAGTTAGTTTAGTTAGTTTAGTTAGTTTAGTTAGTTTAGTTAGTTTAGTTAGTTTAGTTAGTTTAGTTAGTTTAGTTAGTTTAGTTAGTTTAGTTAGTTTAGTTAGTTTAGTTAGTTTAGTTAGTTTAGTTAGTTTAGTTAGTTTAGTTAGTTTAGTTAGTTTAGTTAGTTTAGTTAGTTTAGTTAGTTTAGTTAGTTTAGTTAGTTTAGTTAGTTTAGTTAGTTTAGTTAGTTTAGTTAGTTTAGTTAGTTTAGTTAGTTTAGTGTTAGTTGTTAGTTAGTTTAGTTAGTTTAGTTAGTTTAGTTAGTTTAGTTAGTTTAGTTAGTTTAGTTAGTTTAGTTAGTTTAGTTAGTTTAGTTAGTTTAGTTAGTTTAGTTAGTTTAGTGTAGTTTAGTTTAGTTAGTTAGTTTAGTTAGTTTTAGTTAGTTTAGTTAGTTTAGTTAGTTTAGTTAGTTTAGTTAGTTTAGTTTGTTTAGTTAGTTTAGTTTGTTAGTTAGTTTAGTTAGTTTAGTTAGTTTAGTTAGTTTAGTTAGTTTAGTTAGTTTAGTTAGTTTAGTTAGTTTAGTTAGTTTAGTTAGTTTAGTTAGTTTAGTTAGTTTAGTTAGTTTAGTTAGTTTAGTTAGTTTAGTTAGTTTAGTTAGTTTAGTTAGTTTAGTTAGTGTAGTTAGTTTAGTTAGTTTAGTTAGTTTAGTTAGTTTAGTTAGTTTAGTTAGTTTAGTTAGTTTAGTGGTTAGTTAGTTAGTTAGTTTAGTTAGTGTAGTTTAGTTAGTTTAGTTAGTTTAGTTAGTTTAGTTAGTTTAGTTAGTTTAGTTAGTTTAGTTAGTTTAGTTAGTTTAGTTAGTTAGTTTGTTTTGTTAGTTTAGTTAGTTTAGTTAGTTTAGTTAGTTTAGTTAGTTTAGTTAGTTTAGTTAGTTTAGTTAGTTTAGTTAGTTAGTTAGTTTAGTGTTAGTGTTAGTTAGTTTAGTTAGTTTAGTTAGTTTAGTTAGTTTAGTAGTTAGTTAGTTTAGTTAGTTTAGTGTAGTTTAGTTAGTTTAGTTAGTTTTAGTTTAGTTAGTTTAGTTAGTTTAGTTATTTAGTTATTTAGTTAGTTTAGTTGTTAGTTTAGTTAGTTTAGTTAGTTTAGTTAGTTTAGTTAGTTTAGTTAGTTTAGTTAGTTTAGTTAGTTTAGTTAGTTTAGTTAGTTTAGTTAGTTTAGTTAGTTTAGTTAGTTTAGTTAGTTTAGTTAGTTTAGTTAGTTTAGTTAGTTTAGTTAGTTTAGTTAGTTTAGTTAGTTTAGTTAGTTTAGTTAGTTTAGTTAGTTTAGTTAGTTTAGTTAGTTTAGTTAGTTTAGTTAGTTTAGTTAGTTTGTTAGTTTAGTTTAGTGTTAGTAGTTTAGTTAGTTAGTTAGTTTAGTTAGTTTAGTTAGTTAGTTAGTTTAGTTAGTTAGTTAGTTTAGTTAGTTTAGTTAGTTTAGTTAGTTTAGTTAGTTAGTTTAGTTAGTTAGTTAGTTTAGTTAGTTAGTTAGTTTAGTTAGTTTAGTTAGTTTAGTTAGTTTAGTTAGTTTAGTTAGTTTAGTTAGTTTAGTTAGTTTAGTTAGTTAGTTAGTTAGTTATTTAGTTATTTAGTTATTTAGTTATTTAGTTAGTTTAGTTAGTTTAGTTAGTTTAGTAGTTAGTTAGTTTAGTTAGTTTAGTTAGTTTAGTTAGTTTAGTTAGTTTAGTTAGTTTAGTTAGTTTAGTTAGTTTAGTTAGTTTAGTTAGTTTAGTTAGTTTAGTTAGTTTAGTTAGTTTAGTTAGTTTAGTTAGTTTAGTTAGTTTAGTTAGTTTAGTTAGTTTAGTTAGTTTAGTTAGTTTAGTTAGTTTAGTTAGTTTAGTTAGTTTAGTTAGTTTAGTTAGTTTAGTTAGTTTAGTTAGTTAGTTTAGTTAGTTTAGTTAGTTTAGTTAGTTTAGTTAGTTTAGTTAGTTTAGTTAGTTTAGTTAGTTTAGTTAGTTTAGTTAGTTTAGTTAGTTTAGTTAGTTAGTTAGTTTAGTTAGTTTAGTTAGTTTAGTTAGTTTAGTTAGTTTAGTTTGTTTAGTTAGTTTAGTTAGTTTAGTTAGTTTAGTTAGTTTAGTTAGTTTAGTTAGTTTAGTTAGTTTAGTTAGTTTAGTTAGTTTAGTTAGTTTAGTTAGTTTAGTTAGTTTAGTTAGTTTAGTTAGTTTAGTTAGTTTAGTTAGTTTAGTTAGTTTAGTTAGTTTAGTTTAGTTTGTTTAGTTAGTTTAGTTAGTTTAGTTAGTTTAGTTAGTTTAGTTAGTTTAGTTAGTTTAGTTAGTTTAGTTAGTTTAGGTTAGTTTAGTTAGTTTAGTGTTTAGTTAGTTTAGTTAGTTTAGTTAGTTTAGTTAGTTTAGTTAGTTTAGTTAGTTTAGTTAGTTTAGTTAGTTTAGTTAGTTAGTTAGTTTAGTTAGTTTAGTTAGTTTAGTTAGTTTAGTTAGTTTAGTTAGTTTAGTTAGTTTAGTTAGTTTAGTTAGTTTAGTTAGTTTAGTTAGTTTAGTTAGTTAGTTAGTTTAGTTAGTTTAGTTAGTTTAGTTAGTTTAGTTTGTTTAGTTTGTTTAGTTAGTTTAGTTAGTTTAGTTAGTTTAGTTAGTTTAGTTAGTTTAGTTAGTTTAGTTAGTTTAGTTAGTTTAGTTAGTTTAGTTAGTTTAGTTGTGTTTAGTTAGTTTAGTTAGTTTAGTTAGTTTAGTTAGTTTAGTTAGTTTAGTTAGTTTAGTTAGTTTAGTTAGTTTAGTTAGTTTAGTTAGTTTAGTTAGTTTAGTTAGTGTAGTTTAGTTTAGTTTGTTAGTGTAGTTGTAGTTAGTTTAGTTAGTTTAGTTAGTTTAGTTAGTTAGTTAGTTTAGTTAGTTTAGTTAGTTTAGTTAGTTTAGTTAGTTTAGTTAGTTTAGTTAGTTTAGTTAGTTTAGTTAGTTTAGTTAGTTTAGTTAGTTTTTAGTTTAGTTGTTTAGTTAGTTTAGTTAGTTTAGTTAGTTTAGTTAGTTTAGTTAGTTTAGTTAGTTTGTTAGTTAGTTTAGTTAGTTTAGTTAGTTTAGTTAGTTTAGTTAGTTTAGTTAGTTAGTTAGTTAGTTAGTTTAGTTAGTTAGTTAGTTAGTTAGTTTAGTTAGTTTAGTAGTTAGTTAGTTTAGTTAGTTTAGTTAGTTTAGTTAGTTTAGTTAGTTTAGTTAGTTAGTTAGTTTAGTTAGTTAGTTAGTTTTAGTTAGTTTAGTTAGTTTAGTTAGTTTAGTTAGTTTAGTTA
This sequence comes from Nebria salina, assembly GCA_944039245.1. NCBI lineage: Eukaryota > Metazoa > Arthropoda > Insecta > Coleoptera > Carabidae > Nebria > Nebria salina. The sequence goes on along the minus strand of CALUEK010000379.1, from coordinate 13,150 downwards.
GTTTAGTTAGTTTAGTTAGTTTAGTTAGTTTAGTTAGTTTAGTTAGTTTAGTTAGTTTAGTTAGTTTAGTTAGTTTAGTTAGTTTAGTTAGTTTAGTTAGTTTAGTTAGTTTAGTTAGTTTAGTTTAGTTTAGTTAGTTTAGTTAGTTTAGTTAGTTTAGTTAGTTAGTAGTTAGTTTTAGTTAGTTTAGTTAGTTTAGTTAGTTTAGTTAGTTTAGTTAGTTAGTTGTTTAGTTAGTTTAGTTAGTTTAGTTAGTTTAGTTAGTTTAGTTAGTTTAGTAGTTTAGTTAGTTTAGTTAGTTTAGTTGTTTAGTTAGTTTAGTTAGTTTAGTTAGTTTAGTTAGTTAGTTAGTTTAGTTAGTAGTAGTTTAGTTAGTTTTGTTATTGTAGTTAGTTTAGTTAGTTTAGTTAGTTTAGTTAGTTTAGTTAGTTTAGTTAGTTTAGTTGTTTAGTTAGTTTAGTTAGTTTAGTTAGTTTAGTTAGTTTAGTTAGTTTAGTTAGTTTAGTTAGTTTAGTTAGTTTAGTTAGTTTAGTTAGTTTAGTTAGGTTTAGTTAGTTTAGTTAGTTTAGTTAGTTTAGTTAGTTTAGTTAGTTTAGTTAGTTTAGTTAGTTTAGTTAGTTTAGTTAGTTTAGTTAGTTTAGTTAGTTTAGTTAGTTTAGTTAGTTTTTGTTTGTTTAGTTAGTTTAGTTAGTTTGTTAGTTTAGTTATTTAGTTAGTTAGTTAGTTAGTTAGTTTGTTAGTTTGTTAGTTTGTTAGTTAGTTAGTTAGTTAGTTTAGTTAGTTTAGTTAGTTTAGTTAGTTTAGTTAGTTAGTTAGTTTAGTTAGTTTAGTTAGTTTAGTTATGTTGATAGTTTGTTAGTTAGTTTAGTTAGTTTAGTTAGTTTAGTTAGTTTAGTTACTTAGTTAGTTTAGTTAGTTTAGTTAGTTTAGTTAGTTTAGTTAGTTTAGTTAGTTTAGTTAGTTTAGTTAGTTTAGTTAGTTTAGTTAGTTTAGTTAGTTTAGTTAGTTTAGTTAGTTTAGTTAGTTTAGTTAGTTTAGTTAGTTTAGTTAGTTTAGTTAGTTTAGTTAGTTTAGTTAGTTTAGTTAGTTTAGTTAGTTTAGTTAGTTTAGTTAGTTTAGTTAGTTTAGTTAGTTTAGTTAGTTTAGTTAGTTTAGTTAGTTTAGTTAGTTTAGTTAGTTTAGTTAGTTTAGTTAGTTTAGTTAGTTTAGTTAGTTTAGTTAGTTTAGTTAGTTTAGTTAGTTTAGTTAGTTTAGTTAGTTTAGTTAGTTTAGTTAGTTTAGTTAGTTTAGTTAGTTTAGTTAGTTTAGTTAGTTTAGTTAGTTTAGTTAGTTTAGTTAGATTAGTTAGTTTAGTTAGTTTAGTTAGTTTAGTTAGTTTAGTTAGTTTAGTTAGTTTAGTTAGTTTAGTTAGTTTAGTTAGTTTAGTTAGTTTAGTTAGTTTAGTTAGTTTAGTTAGTTTAGTTAGTTTAGTTAGTTTAGTTAGTTTAGTTAGTTTAGTTAGTTTAGTTAGTTTAGTTAGTTTAGTTAGTTTAGTTAGTTTAGCTAGTTTAGTTAGTTTAGTTAGTTTAGTTAGTTTAGTTAGTTTAGTTAGTTTAGTTAGTTTAGTTAGTTTAGTTAGTTTAGTTAGTTTAGTTAGTTTAGTTAGTTTAGTTAGTTTAGTTAGTTTAGTTAGTATAGTTAGTTTAGTTAGTTTAGTTAGTTTAGTTAGTTTAGTTAGTTTAGTTAGTTTAGTTAGTTTAGTTAGTTTAGTTAGTTTAGTTAGTTTAGTTAGTTTAGTTAGTTTAGTTAGTTTAGTTAGTTTAGTTAGTTTAGTTAGTTTAGTTAGTTTAGTTAGTTTAGTTAGTTTAGTTAGTTTAGTTAGTTTAGTTAGTTTAGTTAGTTTAGTTAGTTTAGTTAGTTTAGTTAGTTTAGTTAGTTTAGTTAGTTTAGTTAGTTTAGTTAGTTTAGTTAGTTTAGTTAGTTTAGTTAGTTTAGTTAGTTTAGTTAGTTTAGTTAGTTTAGTTAGTTTAGTTAGTTTAGTTAGTTTAGTTAGTTTAGTTAGTTTAGTTAGTTTAGTTAGTTTAGTTAGTTTAGTTAGTTTAGTTAGTTTAGTTAGTTTAGTTAGTTTAGTTAGTTTAGTTAGTTTAGTTAGTTTAGTTAGTTTAGTTAGTTTAGTTAGTTTAGTTAGTTTAGTTAGTTTAGTTAGTTTAGTTAGTTTAGTTAGTTTAGTTAGTTTAGTTAGTTTAGTTAGTTTAGTTAGTTTAGTTAGTTTAGTTAGTTTAGTTAGTTTAGTTAGTTTAGTTAGTTTAGTTAGTTTAGTTAGTTTAGTTAGTTTAGTTAGTTTAGTTAGTTTAGTTAGTTTAGTTAGTTTAGTTAGTTTAGTTAGTTTAGTTAGTTTAGTTAGTTTAGTTAGTTTAGTTAGTTTAGTTAGTTTAGTTAGTTTAGTTAGTTTAGTTAGTTTAGTTAGTTTAGTTAGTTTAGTTAGTTTAGTTAGTTTAGTTAGTTTAGTTAGTTTCGTTAGTTTAGTTAGTTTAGTTAGTTTAGTTAGTTTAGTTAGTTTAGTTAGTTTAGTTAGTTTAGTTAGTTTAGTTAGTTTAGTTAGTTTAGTTAGTTTAGTTAGTTTAGTTAGTTTAGTTAGTTTAGTTAGTTTAGTTAGTTTAGTTAGTTTAGTTAGTTTAGTTAGTTTAGTTAGTTTAGTTAGTTTAGTTAGTTTAGTTAGTTTAGTTAGTTTAGTTAGTTTAGTTAGTTTAGTTAGTTTAGTTAGTTTAGTTAGTTTAGTTAGTTTAGTTAGTTTAGTTAGTTTAGTTAGTTTAGTTAGTTTAGTTAGTTTAGTTAGTTTAGTTAGTTTAGTTAGTTTAGTTAGTTTAGTTAGTTTAGTTAGTTTAGTTAGTTTAGTTAGTTTAGTTAGTTTAGTTAGTTTAGTTAGTTTAGTTAGTTTAGTTAGTTTAGTTAGTTTAGTTAGTTTAGTTAGTTTAGTTAGTTTAGTTAGTTTAGTTAGTTTAGTTAGTTTAGTTAGTTTAGTTAGTTTAGTTAGTTTAGTTAGTTTAGTTAGTTTAGTTAGTTTAGTTAGTTTAGTTAGTTTAGTTAGTTTAGTTACTTTAGTTAGTTTAGTTAGTTTAGTTAGTTTAGTTAGTTTAGTTAGTTTAGTTAGTTTAGTTAGTTTAGTTAGTTTAGTTAGTTTAGTTAGTTTAGTTAGTTTAGTTAGTTTAGTTAGTTTAGTTAGTTTAGTTAGTTTAGTTAGTTTAGTTAGTTTAGTTAGTTTAGTTAGTTTAGTTAGTTTAGTTAGTTTAGTTAGTTTAGTTAGTTTAGTTAGTTTAGTTAGTTTAGTTAGTTTAGTTAGTTTAGTTAGTTTAGTTAGTTTCGTTAGTTTAGTTAGTTTAGTTAGTTTAGTTAGTTTAGTTAGTTTAGTTAGTTTAGTTAGTTTAGTTAGTTTAGTTAGTTTAGTTAGTTTAGTTAGTTTAGTTAGTTTAGTTAGTTTAGTTAGTTTAGTTAGTTTAGTTAGTTTAGTTAGTTTAGTTAGTTTAGTTAGTTTAGTTAGTTTAGTTAGTTTAGTTAGTTTAGTTAGTTTAGTTAGTTTAGTTAGTTTAGTTAGTTTAGTTAGTTTAGTTAGTTTAGTTAGTTTAGTTAGTTTAGTTAGTTTAGTTAGTTTAGTTAGTTTAGTTAGTTTAGTTAGTTTAGTTAGTTTAGTTAGTTTAGTTAGTTTAGTTAGTTTAGTTAGTTTAGTTAGTTTAGTTAGTTTAGTTAGTTTAGTTAGTTTAGTTAGTTTAGTTAGTTTAGTTAGTTTAGTTAGTTTAGTTAGTTTAGTTAGTTTAGTTAGTTTAGTTAGTTTAGTTAGTTTAGTTAGTTTAGTTAGTTTAGTTAGTTTAGTTAGTTTAGTTAGTTTAGTTAGTTTAGTTAGTTTAGTTAGTTTAGTTAGTTTAGTTAGTTTAGTTAGTTTAGTTAGTTTAGTTAGTTTAGTTAGTTTAGTTAGTTTAGTTAGTTTAGTTAGTTTAGTTAGTTTAGTTAGTTTAGTTAGTTTAGTTAGTTTAGTTAGTTTAGTTAGTTTAGTTAGTTTAGTTAGTTTAGTTAGTTTAGTTAGTTTAGTTAGTTTAGTTAGTTTAGTTAGTTTAGTTAGTTTAGTTAGTTTAGTTAGTTTAGTTAGTTTAGTTAGTTTAGTTAGTTTAGTTAGTTTAGTTAGTTTAGTTAGTTTAGTTAGTTTAGTTAGTTTAGTTAGTTTAGTTAGTTTAGTTAGTTTAGTTAGTTTAGTTAGTTTAGTTAGTTTAGTTAGTTTAGTTAGTTTAGTTAGTTTAGTTAGTTTAGTTAGTTTAGTTAGTTTAGTTAGTTTAGTTAGTTTAGTTAGTTTAGTTAGTTTAGTTAGTTTAGTTAGTTTAGTTAGTTTAGTTAGTTTAGTTAGTTTAGTTAGTTTAGTTAGTTTAGTTAGTTTAGTTAGTTTAGTTAGTTTAGTTAGTTTAGTTAGTTTAGTTAGTTTAGTTAGTTTAGTTAGTTTAGTTAGTTTAGTTAGTTTAGTTAGTTTAGTTAGTTTAGTTAGTTTAGTTAGTTTAGTTAGTTTAGTTAGTTTAGTTAGTTTAGTTAGTTTAGTTAGTTTAGTTAGTTTAGTTAGTTTAGTTAGTTTAGTTAGTTTAGTTAGTTTAGTTAGTTTAGTTAGTTTAGTTAGTTTAGTTAGTTTAGTTAGTTTAGTTAGTTTAGTTAGTTTAGTTAGTTTAGTTAGTTTAGTTAGTTTAGTTAGTTTAGTTAGTTTAGTTAGTTTAGTTAGTTTAGTTAGTTTAGTTAGTTTAGTTAGTTTAGTTAGTTTAGTTAGTTTAGTTAGTTTAGTTAGTTTAGTTAGTTTAGTTAGTTTAGTTAGTTTAGTTAGTTTAGTTAGTTTAGTTAGTTTAGTTAGTTTAGTTAGTTTAGTTAGTTTAGTTAGTTTAGTTAGTTTAGTTAGTTTAGTTAGTTTAGTTAGTTTAGTTAGTTTAGTTAGTTTAGTTAGTTTAGTTAGTTTAGTTAGTTTAGTTAGTTTAGTTAGTTTAGTTAGTTTACTTAGTTTAGTTAGTTTAGTTAGTTTAGTTAGTTTAGTTAGTTTAGTTAGTTTAGTTAGTTTAGTTAGTTTAGTTAGTTTAGTTAGTTTAGTTAGTTTAGTTAGTTTAGTTAGTTTAGTTAGTTTAGTTAGTTTAGTTAGTTTAGTTAGTTTAGTTAGTTTAGTTAGTATAGTTAGTTTAGTTAGTTTAGTTAGTTTAGTTAGTTTAGTTAGTTTAGTTAGTTTAGTTAGTTTAGTTAGTTTAGTTAGTTTAGTTAGTTTAGTTAGTTTAGTTAGTTTAGTTAGTTTAGTTAGTTTAGTTAGTTTAGTTAGTTTAGTTAGTTTAGTTAGTTTAGTTAGTTTAGTTAGTTTAGTTAGTTTAGTTAGTTTCGTTAGTTTAGTTAGTTTAGTTAGTTTAGTTAGTTTAGTTAGTTTAGTTAGTTTAGTTAGTTTAGTTAGTTTAGTTAGTTTAGTTAGTTTAGTTAGTTTAGTTAGTTTAGTTAGTTTAGTTAGTTTAGTTAGTTTAGTTAGTTTAGTTAGTTTAGTTAGTTTAGTTAGTTTAGTTAGTTTAGTTAGTTTAGTTAGTTTAGTTAGTTTAGTTAGTTTAGTTAGTTTAGTTAGTTTAGTTAGTTTAGTTAGTTTAGTTAGTTTAGTTAGTTTAGTTAGTTTAGTTAGTTTAGTTAGTTTAGTTAGTTTAGTTAGCTTAGTTAGTTTAGTTAGTTTAGTTAGTTTAGTTAGTTTAGTTAGTTTAGTTAGTTTAGTTAGTTTAGTTAGTTTAGTTAGTTTAGTTAGTTTAGTTAGTTTAGTTAGTTTAGTTAGTTTAGTTAGTTTAGTTAGTTTAGTTAGTTTAGTTAGTTTAGTTAGTTTAGTTAGTTTAGTTAGTTTAGTTAGTTTAGTTAGTTTAGTTAGTTTAGTTAGTTTAGTTAGTTTAGTTAGTTTAGTTAGTTTAGTTAGTTTAGTTAGTTTAGTTAGTTTAGTTAGTTTAGTTAGTTTAGTTAGTTTAGTTAGTTTAGTTAGTTTAGTTAGTTTAGTTAGTTTAGTTAGTTTAGTTAGTTTAGTTAGTTTAGTTAGTTTAGTTAGTTTAGTTAGTTTAGTTAGTTTAGTTAGTTTAGTTAGTTTAGTTAGTTTAGTTAGTTTAGTTAGTTTAGTTAGTTTAGTTAGTTTAGTTAGTTTAGTTAGTTTAGTTAGTTTAGTTAGTTTAGTTAGTTTAGTTAGTTTAGTTAGTTTAGTTAGTTTAGTTAGTTTAGTTAGTTTAGTTAGTTTAGTTAGTTTAGTTAGTTTAGTTAGTTTAGTTAGTTTAGTTAGTTTAGTTAGTTTAGTTAGTTTAGTTAGTTTAGTTAGTTTAGTTAGTTTAGTTAGTTTAGTTAGTTTAGTTAGTTTAGTTAGTTTAGTTAGTTTAGTTAGTTTAGTTAGTTTAGTTAGTTTAGTTAGTTTAGTTAGTTTAGTTAGTTTAGTTAGTTTAGTTAGTTTAGTTAGTTTAGTTAGTTTAGCTAGTTTAGTTAGTTTAGTTAGTTTAGTTAGTTTAGTTAGTTTAGTTAGTTTAGTTAGTTTAGTTAGTTTAGTTAGTTTAGTTAGTTTAGTTAGTTTAGTTAGTTTAGTTAGTTTAGTTAGTTTAGTTAGTTTAGTTAGTTTAGTTAGTTTAGTTAGTTTAGTTAGTTTAGTTAGTTTAGTTAGTTTAGTTAGTTTAGTTAGTTTAGTTAGTTTAGTTAGTTTAGTTAGTTTAGTTAGTTTAGTTAGTTTAGTTAGTTTAGTTAGTTTAGTTAGTTGAGTTAGTTTAGTTAGTTTAGTTAGTTTAGTTAGTTTAGTTAGTTTAGTTAGTTTAGTTAGTTTAGTTAGTTTAGTTAGTTTAGTTAGTTTAGTTAGTTTAGTTAGTTTAGTTAGTTTAGTTAGTTTAGTTAGTTTAGTTAGTTTAGTTAGTTTAGTTAGTTTAGTTAGTTTAGTTAGTTTAGTTAGTTTAGTTAGTTTAGTTAGTTTAGTTAGTTTAGTTAGTTTAGTTAGTTTAGTTAGTTTAGTTAGTTTAGTTAGTTTAGTTAGTTTAGTTAGTTTAGTTAGTTTAGTTAGTTTAGTTAGTTTAGTTAGTTTAGTTAGTTTAGTTAGTTTAGTTAGTTTAGTTAGTTTAGTTAGTTTAGTTAGTTTAGTTAGTTTAGTTAGTTTAGTTAGTTTAGTTAGTTTAGTTAGTTTAGTTAGTTTAGTTAGTTTAGTTAGTTTAGTTAGTTTAGTTAGTTTAGTTAGTTTAGTTAGTTTAGTTAGTTTAGTTAGTTTAGTTAGTTTAGTTAGTTTAGTTAGTTTAGTTAGTTTAGTTAGTTTAGTTAGTTTAGTTAGTTTAGTTAGTTTAGTTAGTTTAGTTAGTTTAGTTAGTTTAGTTAGTTTAGTTAGTTTAGTTAGTTTAGTTAGTTTAGTTAGTTTAGTTAGTTTAGTTAGTTTAGTTAGTTTAGTTAGTTTAGTTAGTTTAGTTAGTTTAGTTAGTTTAGTTAGTTTAGTTAGTTTAGTTAGTTTAGTTAGTTTAGTTAGTTTAGTTAGTTTAGTTAGTTTAGTTAGTTTAGTTAGTTTAGTTAGTTTAGTTAGTTTAGTTAGTTTAGTTAGTTTAGTTAGTTTAGTTAGTTTAGTTAGTTTAGTTAGTTTAGTTAGTTTAGTTAGTTTAGTTAGTTTAGTTAGTTTAGTTAGTTTAGTTAGTTTAGTTAGTTTAGTTAGTTTAGTTAGTTTAGTTAGTTTAGTTAGTTTAGTTAGTTTAGTTAGTTTAGTTAGTTTAGTTAGTTTAGTTAGTTTAGTTAGTTTAGTTAGTTTAGTTAGTTTAGTTAGTTTAGTTAGTTTCGTTAGTTTAGTTAGTTTAGTTAGTTGAGTTAGTTTAGTTAGTTTAGTTAGTTTAGTTAGTTTAGTTAGTTTAGTTAGTTTAGTTAGTTTAGTTAGTTTAGTTAGTTTAGTTAGTTTAGTTAGTTTAGTTAGTTTAGTTAGTTTAGTTAGTTTAGTTAGTTTAGTTAGTTTAGTTAGTTTAGTTAGTTTAGTTAGTTTAGTTAGTTTAGTTAGTTTAGTTAGTTTAGTTAGTTTAGTTAGTTTAGTTAGTTTAGTTAGTTTAGTTAGTTTAGTTAGTTTAGTTAGTTTAGTTAGTTTAGTTAGTTTAGTTAGTTTAGTTAGTTTAGTTAGTTTAGTTAGTATAGTTAGTTTAGTTAGTTTAGTTAGTTTAGTTAGTTTAGTTAGTTTAGTTAGTTTAGTTAGTTTAGTTAGTTTAGTTAGTTTAGTTAGTTTAGTTAGTTTAGTTAGTTTAGTTAGTTTAGTTAGTTTAGTTAGTTTAGTTAGTTTAGTTAGTTTAGTTAGTTTAGTTAGTTTAGTTAGTTTAGTTAGTTTAGTTAGTTTAGTTAGTTTAGTTAGTTTAGTTAGTTTAGTTAGTTTAGTTAGTTTAGTTAGTTTAGTTAGTTTAGTTAGTTTAGTTAGTTTAGTTAGTTTAGTTAGTTTAGTTAGTTTAGTTAGTTTAGTTAGTTTAGTTAGTTTAGTTAGTTTAGTTAGTTTAGTTAGTTTAGTTAGTTTAGTTAGTTTAGTTAGTTTAGTTAGTTTAGTTAGTTTAGTTAGTTTAGTTAGTTTAGTTAGTTTAGTTAGTTTAGTTAGTTTAGTTAGTTTAGTTAGTTTAGTTAGTTTAGTTAGTTTAGTTAGTTTAGTTAGTTTAGTTAGTTTAGTTAGTTTAGTTAGTTTAGTGAGTTTAGTTAGTTTAGTTAGTTTAGTTAGTTTAGTTAGTTTAGTTAGTTTAGTTAGTTTAGTTAGTTTAGTTAGTTTAGTTAGTTTAGTTAGTTTAGTTAGTTTAGTTAGTTTAGTTAGTTTAGTTAGTTTAGTTAGTTTAGTTAGTTTAGTTAGTTTAGTTAGTTTAGTTAGTTTAGTTAGTTTAGTTAGTTTAGTTAGTTTAGTTAGTTTAGTTAGTTTAGTTAGTTTAGTTAGTTTAGTTAGTTTAGTTAGTTTAGTTAGTTTAGTTAGTTTAGTTAGTTTAGTTAGTTTAGTTAGTTTAGTTAGTTTAGTTAGTTTAGTTAGTTTAGTTAGTTTAGTTAGTTTAGTTAGTTTAGTTAGTTTAGTTAGTTTAGTTAGTTTAGTTAGTTTAGTTAGTTTAGTTAGTTTAGTTAGTTTAGTTAGTTTAGTTAGTTTAGTTAGTTTAGTTAGTTTAGTTAGTTTAGTTAGTTTAGTTAGTTTAGTTAGTTTAGTTAGTTTAGTTAGTTTAGTTAGTTTAGTTAGTTTAGTTAGTTTAGTTAGTTTAGTTAGTTTAGTTAGTTTAGTTAGTTTAGTTAGTTTAGTTAGTTTAGTTAGTTTAGTTAGTTTAGTTAGTTTAGTTAGTTTAGTTAGTTTAGTTAGTTTAGTTAGTTTAGTTAGTTTAGTTAGTTTAGTTAGTTTAGTTAGTTTAGTTAGTTTAGTTAGTTTAGTTAGTTTAGTTAGTTTAGTTAGTTTAGTTAGTTTAGTTAGTTTAGTTAGTTTAGTTAGTTTAGTTAGTTTAGTTAGTTTAGTTAGTTTAGTTAGTTTAGTTAGTTTAGTTAGTTTAGTTAGTTTAGTTAGTTTAGTTAGTTTAGTTAGTTTAGTTAGTTTAGTTAGTTTAGTTAGTTTAGTTAGTTTAGTTAGTTTAGTTAGTTTAGTTAGTTTAGTTAGTTTAGTTAGTTTAGTTAGTTTAGTTAGTTTAGTTAGTTTAGTTAGTTTAGTTAGTTTAGTTAGTTTAGTTAGTTTAGTTAGTTTAGTTAGTTTAGTTAGTTTAGTTAGTTTAGTTAGTTTAGTTAGTTTAGTTAGTTTAGTTAGTTTAGTTAGTTTAGTTAGTTTAGTTAGTTTAGTTAGTTTAGTTAGTTTAGTTAGTTTAGTTAGTTTAGTTAGTTTAGTTAGTTTAGTTAGTTTAGTTAGTTTAGTTAGTTTAGTTAGTTTAGTTAGTTTAGTTAGTTTAGTTAGTTTAGTTAGTTTAGTTAGTTTAGTTAGTTTAGTTAGTTTAGTTAGTTTAGTTAGTTTAGTTAGTTTAGTTAGTTTAGTTAGTTTAGTTAGTTTAGTTAGTTTAGTTAGTTTAGTTAGTTTAGTTAGTTTAGTTAGTTTAGTTAGTTTAGTTAGTTTAGTTAGTTTAGTTAGTTTAGTTAGTTTAGTTAGTTTAGTTAGTTTAGTTAGTTTAGTTAGTTTAGTTAGTTTAGTTAGTTTAGTTAGTTTAGTTAGTTTAGTTAGTTTAGTTAGTTTAGTTAGTTTAGTTAGTTTAGTTAGTTTAGTTAGTTTAGTTAGTTTAGTTAGTTTAGTTAGTTTAGTTAGTTTAGTTAGTTTAGTTAGTTTAGTTAGTTTAGTTAGTTTAGTTAGTTTAGTTAGTTTAGTTAGTTTAGTTAGTTTAGTTAGTTTAGTTAGTTTAGTTAGTTTAGTTAGTTTAGTTAGTTTAGTTAGTTTAGTTAGTTTAGTTAGTTTAGTTAGTTTAGTTAGTTTAGTTAGTTTAGTTAGTTTAGTTAGTTTAGTTAGTTTAGTTAGTTTAGTTAGTTTAGTTAGTTTAGTTAGTTTAGTTAGTTTAGTTAGTTTAGTTAGTTTAGTTAGTTTAGTTAGTTTAGTTAGTTTCGTTAGTTTAGTTAGTTTAGTTAGTTTAGTTAGTTTAGTTAGTTTAGTTAGTTTAGTTAGTTTAGTTAGTTTAGTTAGTTTAGTTAGTTTAGTTAGTTTAGTTAGTTTAGTTAGTTTAGTTAGTTTAGTTAGTTTAGTTAGTTTAGTTAGTTTAGTTAGTTTAGTTAGTTTAGTTAGTTTAGTTAGTTTAGTTAGTTTAGTTAGTTTAGTTAGTTTAGTTAGTTTAGTTAGTTTAGTTAGTTTAGTTAGTTTAGTTAGTTTAGTTAGTTTAGTTAGTTTAGTTAGTTTAGTTAGTTTAGTTAGTTTAGTTAGTTTAGTTAGTTTAGTTAGTTTAGTTAGTTTAGTTAGTTTAGTTAGTTTAGTTAGTTTAGTTAGTTTAGTTAGTTTAGTTAGTTTAGTTAGTTTAGTTAGTTTAGTTAGTTTAGTTAGTTTAGTTAGTTTAGTTAGTTTAGTTAGTTTAGTTAGTTTAGTTAGTTTAGTTAGTTTAGTTAGTTTAGTTAGTTTAGTTAGTTTAGTTAGTTTTTTTTGTTTAGTTAGTTTTAGTTAGTTTAGTTAGTTTAGTTAGTTTAGTTAGTTTAGTTAGTTTAGTTAGTTTAGTTAGTTTAGTTAGTTTAGTTAGTTTAGTTAGTTTAGTTAGTTTAGTTAGTTTAGTTAGTTTAGTTAGTTTAGTTAGTTTAGTTAGTTTAGTTAGTTTAGTTAGTTTAGTTAGTTTAGTTAGTTTAGTTAGTTTAGTTAGTTTAGTTAGTTTAGTTAGTTTAGTTAGTTTAGTTAGTTTAGTTAGTTTAGTTAGTTTAGTTAGTTTAGTTAGTTTAGTTAGTTTAGTTAGTTTAGTTAGTTTAGTTAGTTTAGTTAGTTTAGTTAGTTTAGTTAGTTTAGTTAGTTTAGTTAGTTTAGTTAGTTGAGTTAGTTTAGTTAGTTTAGTTAGTTTAGTTAGTTTAGTTAGTTTAGTTAGTTTAGTTAGTTTAGTTAGTTTAGTTAGTTTAGTTAGTTTAGTTAGTTTAGTTAGTTTAGTTAGTTTAGTTAGTTTAGTTAGTTTAGTTAGTTTAGTTAGTTTAGTTAGTTTAGTTAGTTTAGTTAGTTTAGTTAGTTTAGTTAGTTTAGTTAGTTTAGTTAGTTTAGTTAGTTTAGTTAGTTTAGTTAGTTTAGTTAGTTTAGTTAGTTTAGTTAGTTTAGTTAGTTTAGTTAGTTTTAGTTAGTTTAGTTAGTTTAGTTAGTTTAGTTAGTTTAGTTAGTTTAGTTAGTTTAGTTAGTTTAGTTAGTTTAGTTAGTTTAGTTTAGTTTAGTTAGTTTAGTTAGTTTAGTTAGTTTAGTTAGTTTAGTTAGTTTAGTTAGTTAGTTAGTTAGTAGTTTAGTTAGTTTAGTTAGTTTAGTTAGTTTAGTTAGTTTAGTTAGTTTAGTTAGTTTAGTTAGTTTAGTTAGTTTTGTTAGTTTAGTTAGTTTAGTTAGTTTAGTTAGTTTAGTTAGTTTAGTTAGTTTAGTTAGTTTAGTTAGTTTAGTTAGTTTAGTTAGTTTAGTTAGTTTAGTTAGTTTAGTTAGTTTAGTTAGTTTAGTTAGTTTAGTTAGTTTAGTTAGTTTAGTTAGTTTAGTTAGTTAGTTAGTTTAGTTAGTTTAGTTAGTTTAGTTAGTTTAGTTAGTTTAGTTAGTTTAGTTAGTTTAGTTAGTTTAGTTAGTTTTAGTTAGTTTAGTTAGTTTAGTTAGTTTAGTTAGTTTAGTTAGTTTAGTTAGTTTAGTTAGTTGAGTTAGTTTAGTAGTTAGTTTAGTTAGTTTAGTTAGTTTAGTTAGTTTAGTTAGTTTAGTTAGTTTAGTTAGTTTAGTTAGTTTAGTTAGTTTAGTTAGTTTAGTTAGTTTAGTTAGTTTAGTTAGTTTAGTTAGTTTAGTTAGTTTAGTTAGGTTAGTTAGTTTAGTTAGTTTAGTTAGTTTAGTTAGTTTAGTTAGTTTAGTTAGTTTAGTTAGTTTGTTTAGTTAGTTTAGTTAGTTTAGTTAGTTTAGTTAGTTTAGTTAGTTTAGTTAGTTTAGTTAGTTAGTTATTTAGTTAGTTTAGTTAGTTTAGTAGTTTAGTAGTTTAGTTTAGTTAGTTTAGTTAGTTTAGTTAGTTTAGTTAGTTTAGTTAGTTTAGTTAGTTTAGTTAGTTTAGTTAGTTTAGTTAGTTTAGTTAGTTTAGTTAGTTTAGTTAGTTTAGTTAGTTTAGTTAGTTTAGTTAGTTTAGTTAGTTAGTTATTTAGTTATTTAGTTAGTTTAGTTAGTTTAGTTAGTTTAGTTAGTTTAGTTAGTTTAGTTTAGTTTAGTTAGTTTAGTTAGTTTAGTTAGTTTAGTTAGTTTAGTTAGTTTAGTTAGTTTAGTTAGTTTAGTTAGTTTAGTTAGTTAGTTAGTTTAGTTAGTTTAGTTAGTTAGTTAGTTTAGTTATTTAGTTAGTTTAGTTAGTTTAGTTAGTTTAGTTTGTTTAGTTAGTTTAGTTAGTTTAGTTAGTTTAGTTTAGTTAGTTAGTTTAGTTAGTTTAGTTAGTTAGTAGTTAGTTTAGTTAAGTTTAGTTAGTTTAGTTAGTTTAGTTAGTTTAGTTAGTTTAGTTAGTTTAGTTAGTGTAGTAGTTAGTTTAGTTAGTTTAGTTAGTTTAGTTAGTTTAGTTAGTTTAGTTAGTTT